>VZTX01011473.1:158-82351 GCA_013400915.1 Pardalotus punctatus
TCCTGCCCCCCGTCCGGGAGGTTTGTCACCGCGGCCCCGGCCCTTCCGCGCTCCTGGCGAGGTGGTGGGTGATCAGCTCTTGCAAAATTAACCGGGAGGCTCCTTGTCCCCCCGCCCCGCTGCTTCCCTGAGCACATAAAGGGGACAGAGGCGGCTCGGGGGGGCGGGGGGGCTGCGAGCGCCTCCTCGCCCTTGCAGCCCCTTTTCTGCAGGGTTGCCGTGTATAATGTCAGCTGGGGATAATCGGGCACTCCTTACCTCCTTCCCCTTTTATCTACCCTTGTAGCTGCCTGCTTGAGATTTCTCTTCTTTCCGAGGAGATGTGTTAAATGTATTGGCAGTCCTTGGAGGAATATTCATCTTCCCTTCCCTAACATCTCCCTTCGCTCCCATCCCCCATCGCAGCCCTGCCTGTATCCCTCGTCCTTTATTCCTTCCAGATCAGTTCACCGTCAGCCTTTGGTTAACGTGTACGCTCGGAGAAAAAAATCTTTTGGAGAATTAGTGCTTTTCCTGGTTTATTTTGTCTGTTTAATCGGGCTGTTACAATATCTCGGGAGTTCTGTCTTTTGAATTGGTGGCCTGAGCTGTGAACAATAATTTTTATTGGGCAGATGTTGCTGGCATTTATCAATATAATTTAAATACTTGATAACAAAATGCAGTTTGACCCACAGAAGAGCTGGTTAGTGTCCTCCGTATCTGTGTAGCTCGTTTTATTATTCGTTGCTCTTTGGGATTAAAAGCACATCGTTAGCCCTTTAAGCTGTCAGTCTGTGCTAGTGGTCTGGGAACAAAAAAAAAAATCTCAATGCAAGTGTCGCATCGGAGCTCGTCTGAAATGTGGGGAGGAGGCCGCGGATGTTGCGCAAGGCGGAGGGGCGTTGGGAGCGCTGGCAGGTCCAGGGGTGGAAGAGGAAGTGGACTTTGGGAAGTAACGAGTTCATCCAGGGTGGGGAGGGAGCCCGTGGGAAATCGGCCACGCTCTTTGGGCAGGATTTTGCAAATACTAAAAGTATGCTGCTGAAACATCTGAGCGTGTGGGAAAGGAAGAGAGAAATGTGTGAAATGAAGAACAGCATTGGAGTAATAGGACCTTTCTAAATCTTCACATGAGAGCTTAAAGGTTACAGAACTTGACCGAAGTGTTTTGTTAAGTTACAGTTTTAGTAATATAATTGCTATTTAACGCTAATTGACATCTTGCCCTGCACTGATGAGTCCGTCTTGTTCATGTAAATTATACGTACTTTGCAAAAAGGCTGGCCTAGACTAGTGCAAAATGTGGGACATTTTTAATAATCTTTATGTCAAGTACTTTGAGATCCCCTAACCCACTTCTACCATTTCATATCTGATAAATATGCTGATGTTTTAGCTTTGTTGTAGGCAAATGGTATACAATACATATTTTTATCATCCTTTCTTTGAAGCAGTGGCATGTCTGTATGAAAAAATAGCTTTTGTTTCAGCATGTTGACAGCATGTTGTTTCTATAGCTTTCAACTGTATAGGCAGTGAGTTTTCCCATTGCTTTCCTGTAGCTGCAAGACAAGAGAACGCTGGTAAAAATGGGAAAATAGGATTATAGGAACTAATGGGCAAGGCAGTACAGGAGAATTACCTGAAAGAATGTTAAATGTTTTGGGGAGAATTGTGTTCAAATTTTCTGTTGTCCTGTTAACACTTTGTACTTCAAACTTTCATATTTGATTTTTGCATTGTAAATTAAAGGAACACCCGGAAACTAGGATACTGATCTTCAGCTCTAATATTCACCTTTATTTAGTAAAGCAGACACAGATTAGGGTGGTGATAAGAATCATAATTGCTGATTTTTTTAATTTTTTTTTTTTTCAAAATGAATGTATTCGGGTATTTTGCGGTTTTTTAGGGTATGTGTTTTGGGGTGTATTTGGCTGTCTTAGGTCCTTTCTGAAATTATTGAAAAGGGAGAAGAAAATGAGAGGTGAAGGGGATATAAGTTTCCGTATTCTGTTTACTTAAAGAATTAGTGGATATTTTTTGAGGGGTGAGAAGGGAGGAAGTTGTGTTTTCTCATTTAAATGCAGGATGTACTGTGGCTGTTAAACAGTGGCAAGTTTGTAGAATAGGAATTGCTGTTACTCATCACTTCATTTCCAAGTCAAAATATAATCTAAAATACAAATGGAATAATGGGTGAATGCAAATGAAAATGGTTCTTTACCTTTAGGTCTTTATTGCCTTTGAATGCCTTGAGTAATAGGCTTAGAGACTTGTATACAGGCCTGAGTGAATGAACTAAAATTATGTGATGGGTGCCAGGGAGTGCTGGAGGAGAGGTAGAGAAGCTAGAGGTGTGCACAGGTAGCCTGATAAGCCTGGCTGATTGCTATTGAAAGTCCAGAGTGTAGATGACTAAGACTGCAATTTAATAATGCCATTGACATGCCTGGAAACAACTTCCGCTTGAAGGCGGAAAGTTGGTTATTACCCGCTCCACCACTGCCTCCCCACCTCTGCCCAATAACAAGATTAATTCTGTAATCTGGACAACCAGTAGCAAATTTCCAGTTACTGGAAATCAAATGTATTTAATTAGTTTGCACTAGGAAGTAAGCAGGACTTATTAGTAGATCACTTCAGTACTCTGGGTGTGCACAATTAGGATTAAATGAAGTGGATGGTTTGAAAACAGGACAGACATGTCTCTATGCTTTGCCAGTAACCATATATATGTGGATATGAGGGGAAGTGGACTTCTTCCTAAATTAATGTAGGTTAGGGTTTTGCTGCTGTGGTTGCAGTACATCCAGGAATATACTTTTTCCTGGGTTTTTGCTGACATTGCGATCTGGGCAGAAGGAAATAAATACAGATTACTTCCTCTTGGTGTTTCATGCTGTATAACCAGTGTAATCTAGGTTCTGATTTTTTTGGTAATGAACATGTGTCTCACATCAAACAAGGGTTGGAAGTCAAAGTTCCATATGGAGGAAAACAGCTTTTTTAGATTCTAGAATCTAGAAAGACCTTGATAAATATTATTTGTTGATTTCTTTTTTTATTTTAATTTACCCACAATTAACACTTTTTTTTTCTTATGTGATATGAAATAACAAAAGCCTTCTGACACTCTAATTTCTCTTGCTTGATGTTTCTCTTGTTTTGATGTCTCCATTGTTATAGGAGAACAGAAATATGAATAGTGTGAAGCTTTACCTTCAAAAATCAGATGTTATGTTTCAATTGTTTTGTGATATATGACAGTCTTGTTTTATCTTTTGAGTTATATATCTGGCTAACATGTTGTCATGGAACACAGTGCATGGATGGCTGAGAGTGGTTTTTTTGTGATGGGTACTGTGTAGGGGACCCTCAGCTGCTGCTTGGTGGTAGTGGTGTCAAAATGATCCTGTCTAAATAATAATGATTTTTTAAACAACTTTGTTACACCTAGTCACAGGTCTCTTCATACCTTTTGTTCAAAAGGGCACAGGTAACTAACTCAACCAAATATTGTATCTGTGTTCTGTTCAGTCTAAGCTGAAACTTTTAGGTTTGGAGACAGTAAAGTACTCAAGGTGCTATTTTCTGAAGTATGAAAGGGAATTTGAATAGATCTGATTTGAAACAGGTAAAAAACTAGTTTCTATGCTTTTTTACCTCTAGTTGGTTTTATTTTTGACATTTTTATATTTAAGCACTTCTAACTGATTATTTTGTGAAAATGGTATTTTAAAAATGGGAGTTGGAATGTGCTTGACTTGTAGGGATGAAATGTAGCTGATCATAGGAAGTGCTACACCAGATGTTATAAAACTTGCTTTCTGTGTTTTTTGAGGGTTTTGTCTTTGTTTTGTTTTTTGGTGTTTTTTTCAGGAAAAGGCACAATTTCTAAAATGCCTAAAGGCTGCTTAAAATGAATTAACAATCTACACTGAATTAAATCACTGATTAAAACTAAGATTCATAGAGAAAGTCCACATACTGATGCCAGTCATGACATAGGTTTTGTTCTGATTCTGGAACAGCATTAGGGATACCAGAAATACTGTATTCAACTGTAGCACTTCAGAAATGCTCCTCTTAAAACCTTGTCTGTGTATTAATGTGCATTTGCATAAGCCTTTCTGATTCAAATACTATTAGTGCATCTCTTGAGTATCTGTGAAGATAGCTTTCAAATTTATAAGACAGGCATATAATCTGGAAATTTATGAAACTTTTTTTTTCTCTTTTACTATCTCTTTTTTTTTTTTTTAAAGATCCCACTGTATAGACATTTTTTTGGAAGTGGTGTTTTCTAGTATCTATTTAATCAATGTAATGCTTGGAATACAGAGTTACAAACTAATGCTTTGTCATATATGCTATAAAAGGGCTGCTTTCTTTTCAAGAGAAATCATTTGTATCTGTAAAGGTTAAACTGGGAAAAACACTTTAGTAGAATCAACTAGATGGTAAACTGTTTCTTGAAACTTCAATATTTAATTGGTGTAAGCAGAGGTTTGTGTGAAATTCTTGTAAATTGGGTTCTTTTGAAGAAACATCAACTCTTTGGAGCATTTATTTTCCCTAAAGTGCAATAGAAAGAGTAATTGCCTTGGAGAAAATGACCTGTGAGTGTGTTGTACAGGTGATCAGTTATAAGAAACTCTGCTCTTAGCAGTGTGTTAATAGGTCATAGACAACTGTCACTTCAGATATGCCTTGCGCATTTTTATAATTTCAGGGTTAAATAATGGATCTGTTAGCAGTCACCTTTCATATTATGCTTGAATTTGCATGTAAATGTATTTTTAAAGTTTCGTTTCCATTAACTGTATTTCAGCTAGATGCTGTTAATTTGTATGTGGAGGGCACACACCAACACATTACTTCATTGTGTGGGGTTGTAGTCATCGAGGCCATTCATAAAGCTTCTTTTACATGAACTAAATCTGGTTGGAGCAATGTGACTGAATCGTCATTTCAGTGAATGCAAACTTCAGAGGCTTCTGAAATTTTGTGAAATACTGTTCATTAATTGTTATATAAAAATAAAATTTTACATAAACAGTCATTCAGTTTAAATATTCAGCTTTTTTGTCCACTTCTGAGGAAATGAGTACTGTTTCTGTTGCTTCAAAGATGCCATTCTGAATTTTCATAGAGGCAGTTGAATACAGCCACAAAGCTGCTGTACTGACCCTGGGGTATAAGAACTTGCAAACCCTGCCTAAAATTGCAGTTCTGCCAGGCACATGAAACTAAACCAAGTCAGTTAGGCAATGCTCTGGGTTGTGTCAAATAGCTTGTGTAGTAATAAGTTCTGTTTGCTCATTTTCCAAAGACAGCCGTGTGTAAGTCTACTGTTCTCTTGGAACAGACGGTTGTGTACGGATTTTACAGAATGTTAAAGAATCGTTCAGGAGGAGCAAATGGTAATGTTGAACTTGTCCCTCATGGAATGCTACATCCACTCCAAATAATTTAAATAGTATGTCAAATACACACTTTGTTTTTACTCCTGTCTCGATTCTAGAGCACCTTTTGCTGTATTTAGTCATACATGTACATATATATATGTATCAGTAGATAACTATGTATGGATATGTCTCATGTGACCATAGTTCTTCAACCCTAGACCCCTTTGGTCCTGGGTTGGATTGGATGTAGTTTATTTTAAAATTGCAATAGGTTCAGGGTGTTTTTCCTTGATACTGTTGTAGCTAAATATAAGTTAGAAGCTCTGCAAGCAGGGAGGGTTAAGCAGATATTCAGATTATCTAATGTGTATACATTTGTTGATCAGAAGTGCAACAAAAGTCAGGTTTCTTTGTTAATCTCTTAAAGCCATTGGTTTGTAATAAATGGAAATTATGTTTTACCTGCTTCGCTGGTACTATTTAAGATTTGTGGATTTTGCATTGTGTACTGCTACAGTTTTACTGTAGTATGGTTAGTAAAAAGTACATTTTGGCATAGGGAAAATAGTAATGCATTGCTTAGTGTTGGGGAAAGGTGAAACTATTGGAGTACCTTGGATCTGCATTTCTAGAACTGAAATCAGAAAGTAGATGATGGCTTTTTCTTGGTCTTATAAAAGAGCCTTCATTTAGGGAGAGGCATCAGTGTTAAAGGTCAGATAAAGAACCGAGTAAAGCACAAGTGAATTAGGTAGAGCAGGAGCTCTTTGTGCCATTAGGAAGTGCAGTGTTTGCATCCTGGTGTTTTCCTCGAGCTGTTGTACTCCACAATTGCTGTGGTTATGCCAGCACAGGCTTGGATAATTCAGCCATGTGTGATTGCCCTAAATGAAGCATGGACATGCATTTCTATTTCTGTTAACTAGCATGTGAATGTTGCAGATTAAACTGTTTTCCTGCTTCATCTGACAAAAAAAAGCTTGCTAATATAAACTTAACTCGTGAATTATTTGTTCAAATTTGAGCAATCAGAATGTATTTATGAAAGGGAGCACTCTGGTATGGCTGTGGAGTTTTTCATCCCGAACCTGGAGCTCCAGAGAGTGGCTGTATTGTTGGAGGTCTCTCTGGAATGCCTTTGCATTTTCAAGAAACCAGGTTCAGACCCAATACTGATGAGACAATACAAGTGCAAAGCCAGTAGGTTTACTAGGGAAGTTGAGAGTGCAGCAAGGTAAGGAAAGAGCAGTAGAACACAGTCAAGTCTGTCGGGCTTTAGAATTGTCATTCTGGGTTGGAAACTTGTTTTAAAGTATCTCTGAATATTGGTGTCACGATGTTTCAGCCACGGAAA
Source organism: Pardalotus punctatus (assembly GCA_013400915.1). Classification (NCBI taxonomy): domain Eukaryota; kingdom Metazoa; phylum Chordata; class Aves; order Passeriformes; family Pardalotidae; genus Pardalotus; species Pardalotus punctatus. The sequence goes on from VZTX01011473.1 coordinate 6,906, forward strand.
TTTGTGTAGGAAAGTTACTGCTTGTGTCCCTGAGGGCCTTGTTCTAGCTACCCTTTTGTCGTCAGCTTTGGAATGAAAAAATTCTTACACAGCTAAAAAGATCAAGTCGAGAAAAATGTTTCCCAAATGGTACCAGATAAATAGAGGTATAAATGGATGACCTAGTTTAGTTGACCTAATTTTTGCTCCTAACTGTCCTCTTACAAACCAGTACTATTAATTTCTTTAAAAGGTAATTTTATTGGTGTTAATTTATGGGGAGACTTAAAGGTGATATTGTCCTAATGGAAGTGTTGTGAAAGTAAAACCTAGAAGAATTGAATTACCGGCTCTAAAAAGTAGCATGGCAGTTACTTCAATGGGGGAAAATATCTGGCTATTATGAGAGTACTGAAGCTATGAATGATGTTGCCTCATGGGCTACACATGTCATTAGGAACAAAAGCAAATAAAGAAACATCATTCATTCATTCATTCAGATTTCTGGAAGGAAGCATCAATAATTTTGAAGGAAATCCTACCATCATGCTCTGACAGTTAATTTTCTATATTAGTTTTACTTCTGAACTCTCTTAGTTCTGCAGAAAGAATTGAATTGCCTAGTGTTAGGAATGTGCCAAGGGCAACTTCATGAGTAGACTGAAAGTTTTGATTTTTAATTTGCAATGATTTGGAGAAATCTTAACACAGTTGTTAAGTTGTTAAAGGCATCCATATAATTTGTGTTCCTTCCTTTTTGGCAGAAGGGCTATATGCTTCATTTTTTACACGTTGGAGAGCAGGCCTTGATTCCTAAACATTATTGCAGTTTATTAGTTTTAATTGCCTGATCTTTGCTATGATTTTTGGTGTCTAGAGTCATGGGTTGGAAAGCATTGGTCTCTAAGGGGGAGTTAACTTAGTTAAAACCATATTGCTTTAAAGAATGTATGTACTACTTTATCTCTTTCATTTACTTATGGCACTGAGGTTGTCATTTTTAAACAAACTTTTTTACATTAACTTCTTTATTATGTAGCCTTGTAAGGTGTAGTTGGATTTGTTTTTCTAAGGTCAGAGTGCAGTGGTGTCCGCTTGAACAATTTTACATCTTGTTGCATTTGTCCTGCTGTCTTATCATTCTTGCTACCTCATGTGGGTGACATCTGCTTTTTGTTTTTCTTCTGAAAACACACAGATGTTTTGTACTCTTTGTGAGCACAGGAAAAGCAGTTTCTGTGTGGATCAATGAGAGAGGGGTTTTTGGGGGTCTGGAGAGGTAAATTACCATCTTTCAGCTGTGCAGCTGGGCTGCAGTGGGAACAAGGGGCCAAGGCTTGTTCCTCTGGGCAGCTAATGCAAACAGTCAAAGGGAGGCTGAAAGGAATGTGGTACATGAGTGATGTCTTACGTTCCTGCTTTTATTGAGGTTGGGCAGTCAGCACCTCTGCTATTGTTGCTATCCTTGCTATCTTTCGTGTTTGCTTTAGGGTCAATATCATGGATGAGAAATTAATTTCTTATGCTGAGCTAGACTAGTTCTAGGTTCTGATTCATGCACATTTTTCCTGGAATTACTGGCATGATTTCCAGCTACTTGTCACATTTGAGAGTCTTAGGGGCCTGTTCCAGAATTTTCATATTGTTTTCCATTGTTGATTATGTTTTTAAATACATCTTGTCTTCCATTATGATAGTATGGCATTATTTTTATTCTCCTGATAGTTCATGGAGGACACAGCTATCTTTGAACAACTGGGTTCCAAACTGAAAGGATGTTTTGTGGGTTTCCTGTCCAAGTGTTCAGAGAATTTGTCAGTGTAGATTATGCATCACGTTTAAATGACTGATTGCTGTGGGAACTGCACTGCTCTTGAGAAGCCTGAATAGTGTTCTACTCTGTCCTAAATGTTTCACTTCTTATTTGACTGTTTGACTCTGTAATGCATAACCCTGTGATGGAACAGCCTTTTTTCTTCAAGAGTGCTGTTAGCATGTGTGGTACGTGGCTATGGCTTCCTACTTAGACAAATGTTCTTGTTGGATTAGTTGTCCAGTTGTCTCACTGTACAAAACTGAGAGATCAATTAATATAAAAAGCAGAACAGACAGATAAGAACAAGTGATAGGAATAGTGCACTGTCCTTAGTCTGTGGATAGACTGGGCTGGAAGCTGATGACTGGCTGCTCTATGAGTGAGTAAAATTAATAATGGAGATCTCTCAGTGCTAAATGTGTCATGCCCTGCATATTTGCAGTGCATAGGGGTTTTTTTACTGTTTTTACACATGCAGAAAATAAGTCTTAATTCTACCTTTATTTTCTACTTGAATCTTTACCTTCATGCGTGGGAAGCAGGATTACAACTGGAAGTTCTGCTTGTGTTATTACTTACTTCCTTATGTATATTCTGATAATTTTAGCAAATAGGTAATTGTTAATTGAAATAAATACTGTTGTCCAGTAGAAGTACTCAAGGGAAACATTTACCTCAAAATAAAGCTGGAAAATGAAACAGTGTTCTGGAGGGAAGGGCATATATAGATTAGTTGAACTGCTTCAAGAAACTGAGAATTCCTGCAGAGTTGAATTCATTATAAATTGCCTATAGGGCAGCACCCCTATTGCACAAACTGCTAAAGGAAGGAAATAATCTCTTAGGTACTGTGAATGGCCCCCGATAGCTCTAAGTATTCAACAGTTGCTTCTAAGATTTCAATTTTAGTAGTTTAGGCGATTGCACAAAACTCTGGGGATTTTTATTATTACCAAATTATATTGTAAAATTAGTTTTAACTCATTTTCTTTGAGGTTGCGTAAACAGAACTGTGATGTTAATGGACATATAGGGCACTGTATGTAAATGCTAATGGAGAAAAATTACTGATTTTAGGCAGGTAGAAGGGACTTGGAAAGTACTACAGGCACTCATTGGAATTTGCTTTAGTAAAGAAATGTGATGTTTTATAGATGCTTTATTTTTCTGTTACTTCTGCTTGGTGAAGACTAGGCCCAGAAGGGAGAAATATACATTGTTTCCTTTGTCAGCTTTTTGCTACAGAAGTACTTTAAGTGCTACACAGGCACTTAAAGCTTTGGCCATGAGTCTGCTTTTCAAGCGGAATGCTCTGAAATAAGTTGTTATTAACCTGCAGGTTAAGCCCTATCACAACCTTTTATATTTTCATTATAAACAGAAGAACTTTTCCAGAGGCTATTGCACAGAACTGCTGTGGGATTTGCCCTGACATTCTATAGTAGCACTGCTACAGTTACTTCTTCAACTGGCGCCCTGTATTTTCTCAATATTTTGATTAAGATGATGAAATGTGAGCTGTCATTTCTTTTCCCTTTTGCGGTGAAAATGCAGCTTGCAAATTATCTAAGATGTCAACTTCCTATTTTTGTTGTTCTGAAAAGAGCAGGTGAAACTGGGACAGAGAAGCCTAGTTGTATTTTTTGCAAATTACGGAAATCTATAGCCTGTTGATAAATTATTTTAAATGAGAGACCAATAACACTGAAAAAATGTGTGTATCCCAAAGTCAGCAAGCTGTTGCCATAAATCAGTGTGATTTCCTAAAGGGAAAGAATATTCCTTCTAAAATGCTAGCTAATTCCATAACAAATTCTCAAACGGAATAGCCTGAATGTGAGCTTGCATTTGGTACCTTATACATGATTAAACAATGTAGTATTTTTAGGGCAAAGCTATAGTAACATGTCTTTCTGACATGGCAATTTAAAAAGCATTAACACTGTTTAAATTGGTGATCATGTGAAAATGAAGCCTTCATCCTGTTTCCCCAGCCTTACAGCATACATAATGGGCTTCTCTTCCTATATTCATGGAAAAAGTGTTCCGTGTCTGGTACAGTAAGACTATGTGATCATCCAATGAAAATATGTGGATATAAAAACCTCAATGATGATATTTTTAGGTCCTACAGAGAAAGGTAATTTCCAGATATATTAAGTGTATATGAGGCCAGGATACATTTAGAAGTGAGAAAAGCAGCAATGAAGTAGAAAGGGAATCAGTGAAGGGGTATATGTAGGTAGTGAACTGATTTATTTCTAGAGACAGTACTTTTTGAACTAAAAATGACTATGACTTTTTGTCAGGTAAAGGATCTTGTAGGGCATGTCAGGGAGGCACTGGAATTGGCTTTTGTAAATAAATGCAAAAATTAGTTTCTTCTATTCTTTGAGCGTCATGTGCTTTAGATTTTATTGGGCCGTTGTATTACTGAGCACTTTAAAACCTCCAGAACTTGATGCTGAAGTCAGGAGTTTCCCAAATTATGCACTGGTGGGGTTTGCATCAGTTTCCATAGTTTGCATGGAACACCTGAATAAGATAAATGATAAGCAGATAATATTTACTTACTATCTTATTTTTTTCCCTCTCCCTGCTAACAGATTCTTGTTAGTGTGATACTGGAATCTGGTGTTTATTGGTGACAACTGAGAGGGTAGAATGTTCTTATGGGAATGAACTGCGTTGGTTTTGTGTGGCCAGATTTTGGTAGCGGGTGGGGGGCTACGTGAGTGGCTTCTTTGAGAAGCCTCCAGAAGCTTTCCCCGCATCCAACAGAGCCAATGCCAGCGGCTGCAAGATGGACCCACTGCTGGCCAAGGCTGAGCCCATCAGTGATGGTGGCAGCACCTCTGGGAGGCATAACGGGAAGGTGCTTTGGTTTGTTCTGTGTTTTTTAAATTTGTTTTACTTTTCATTATTCGTTGGTAATAAATTAAATTAATATCCCAAAGCGGAATCTTTTTTGCCTGTGTTGTCCATCAGTGAGTGATCTCTCTCTGTCCTTAACTCATGAGCCTTTTGTTATATTTTTCTCTCCCCTGTCCATTTGCANGGCTGCAAGATGGACCCACTGCTGGCCAAGGCTGAGCCCATCAGTGATGGTGGCAGCACCTCTGGGAGGCATAACAGGAAGGTGCTTTGGTTTGTTCTGTGTTTTTTAAATTTGTTTTACTTTTCATTATTCGTTGGTAATAAATTAAATTAATATCCCAAAGCGGAATCTTTTTTGCCTGTGTTGTCCATCAGTGAGTGATCTCTCTCTGTCCTTAACTCATGAGCCTTTTGTTATATTTTTCTCTCCCCTGTCCATTTGCAGAAGGGAGGGGTAGAGTGGCTTTGGTGGGCACCTGGCGCCAGCCTGGGCCAGCCCACTACAGTAGCTTACCAACTTCATATCCCTGAACTGCAGATCTGTTTGGGTGGAGGTCCCAACCTTCTCTCCTTCCTGTGGTTGGTAGGCTTAGTGGGTATATGATTGTCATATTGTGTGAGAAGTTAAGTACACAGAATCCTTTAATTAACAAACTGGTCTTGAGAAAACCTCCAGAAGCAAGTTGGGTAACTTTGGTTATGCAAGGTGTGTTCTGAATTTTAAGGGTATCTCAAAGGCCATGGAGGAAGAATTTTTGCAGAAAAAATTATAGGAACGCTTACTCTTGTGAGCTTCCTTTTGTATTCATACTTCTGTCTTTAATTTCCCTTTAACTTTTTGGATCTAGCTTCTGGACATTATATAAACAAGATATCCTTCAGGAATTCTGTATTTATGTCAGCTAGTTGTTGAATCATCCTGTGAAGTGTGTAGTTTTCCACTGGGCACAGTACTTCTGTCAGATCTTGTGCTAATTGCAACATGTATTTTTGATCCATATCAACTCTGATCTGTCTTGAATGTTAAATTTTCATTTTGCTCCTCTCTTTATGTTGCAGTTGGGTTTTACTAATTTTTTTTTTTCATTTCTGCCCTCACCTTTACTCCTGTGTTTGTGCTATCTTATCCCTGGGCTGCTAGAATGATTTCTTATTTTTTTTAAAGTGTTTTGTTTTTACTAGTTTTGGACAACAGAAGCAGTGCATGATGAGTGGAAAACCATGTGAATAAGTTTCATATACTTCAACGCTACCTCACTTTTAGACTAGAAGCTCTTCAGAACTAGCATTAGCTTTATACAGGTTGTCATGGATTTAATGAACTGAGGATAAATGATTGTCTAGAGTATAGTCTGGTACCCTTTTAAGCTGTGTGAGTATTGCAGGATCAGTTGTTGGATTATAAGAAGGTATATGTGTGGAATTTTTGTCTTTTTTCTTAATTCAGCGGTCAAAGTAGAACTGGCTGGTCTGTTTGGGTCTTGTTTTTTAATTGAGAACAGAGTAACTTATCCACACATATTATTGACATTGTTATCCTCTAAAAGAGAACGTTAAATTTACAAATGTTACCTGGCTCTGATAGTCACTGTGTTTTAATGACTATGGACAATGAGATTTAACCAGACTAGTTTAAATGTCTTTGTAAGAATCTTCATGCAGTGTCTTTTATGAATTTTCCTGTTATGGTTTGTTCATTTCACCAGGAAGAATATTTCAGGGTTTGTAGTGGACCAGGTAATATTGTTTATGGATCGCTTTCCTCAAAATAGGAGCTGTAGTGTTGAGCTGTTGTGTAAGCTTGGTTATTGTGGAGATTGACAGAGACCGAAACCTAATTTGAGTATTTAGAAATAAATATCGAGTCCTGACAGCTACAAGGAATGCAGTCAGTATTCAGAGGGAATAGTGGTGCAGCTTCCACTGGGGCCAGGATGCAATCTTCTAGGAAGTGGTGTACTTGAGCATGCTCGCATCCTGTACTATTCACCAAAATGCATCTATAAGAAGCACTTGCATCCTGATAAGATATTGTGATACTCCACTGCTCCTGTGAATTGATTCACTTTGGCTGTAGAGTATGTGTTTCTGTATTTTGCATTTTAAAGCCACGACTTAGCAATCCTGTGTGTCTCATCCCATTACTTGTCATGCAGTTACTGTCTCTTTAGAACAAACGTGTATTCCTGTCTGGGCTTATTAGCATTAATAGCTGTTCTGGTGTGGAATACTGATGCACAATGCTAGCAACTGGGAATGAGAAGAAGGTAGCCTTTAAGGGAAGTCACAATGCAAGGATTAAAGAGGGCATTGCTTTAGAAAAATGCTACTGTTCCTTAAAGTCAAACTGCAGCAGCAGATACAGGGATTGAGGTTGAATTTAACTGATGACTTGAAAATTAATTGAGGTCTTTTAAAAGTATATTTATACCTTGTTTGGAATGCTGCCACTTCTATTAAGAGGAAATAACATTGAGAAACTTTGAGTTTGAGTCCTACTTAACTGTGCTTAAATAATTCTCCTTGTAGTAAGTGTAGGGAGTTCTGATATTTGGAAAGGGTCATTGTTTCTCCCCAGTTCAAATTTCATGCAATATCTAGCCTATTTTCTAGCTAGAAATACTACAAAAGGCAGTCCTCAACATCTGCAGGAATTTAGAAGTTTGGGATTTTTCTAACTAAAGGCACATCTGTTTCCATACTGAAAAAGCAAGTCACATAGTTTTCATGGCTGTAAGCAGCAATGCAACTTATTCCTTTTGAGCTGTTTAGTGCTATGCACCTTCATTTCTTGCAGTTGTTTCTGTTTGTTTGTTTGGCTGGTTATTTTTGTTACTTTTTTTGTATAAAAAAGAAACTCCCGTTTTGGTTTAGTGTTTGCTGTCTTACTTTGTGAAATTTTAGATTCCACTCTTCCTTATCTAAACTTTTCCAAGAGTGGCTTTGATAGATTGGAGGAAGTAACTTTGGTAATGCAACTTTCCTCATTTCCTGTATTTTATCTATTTATTTTGTCATTCTGAAGAGCTGTGATGAGCAGTTTCACTAACTTGGAGATTTAAATTTGGAGAAATGACACCTAATTATACTTTCAGATAATGGACATGTAAGTTCAGTACTTAGTAAAATGCTATAAAGTGTATGTTTCTTGAGGGACAACATTTTGATGGAGAAGGCAGCAGAGAAGAGTAAAGGTTAGGAGAAAGCTGTTCAAAAAGAGGAGTTTGGGAAGATTACATTGTGTTTTACTAAGCTAAACCGGGAGAGGTGTTCATGGCTTATTTGTGTGCAGGTTGGCAACCTGCTGCTCTCTCCGTGAATAATGTATGTTGAGCAATGAGTTGAAAAAGACAGTAAAAATATGCAAGAAGTTCTGTGTGTGCCAGGAGCTGTCACCAGTATTTTACCCTTGAACAAGGCTTGACTCCAGTCTCTGCAGGCACTGGGGCTTTGTGATGCCAATCCAGTGGCTGCCGCTCTTCCGGAGCGTCCACTGACAGTGTCTCACTGAGTCGCATTGTTAATTCTGTGGCTTTGCTGAAATAGGTTCTGGTTTTCTAGAATTAGAATGTGAATTTGACCACAACTCAGAATTTTTTTTTAATGTATGTGTAAGCAGAGAAAAGAGGAATACTTGACTGAATGCTGAGCAGCTTTACTCTTCCTGGATGTGCAAGTGTGGGCTGCAGCCAGTGTCCGTAGCAAGTTAGTGTACAGACAGCATTTGCTCTGAGATGAGGAGGGAATCACAATAAAGGATATTGGTGGCTTAGGAAATAAGATTAAAGCAACAGAATTGGAGTAAAAAGCTAAGAGGTGAGAAACTATTAAAACTTGATGCACCAGTTAGAGAAGATCTCAATATATAGGTAGCTGTTGTCATTGATGTTAACTATTGCCTCTGGTACAGAAAAAACAAACCAGCTGACCCTTGTCTGCAGGGGTGGGGATGAAACTGTTCTCATGTTACTTAATTGTACCAGAAGCTGAACAGACTTGCATTATTGAAGCATGGCTCATACCAAACTTAAAGAATCCCAAAGTTATAAAGAGAGAAACCCCTCTATCCTTATCTTATAATCATGTAGATCATCAAAACCTGTCTTTCCTGTATTCCATTTGTTAGCTTCTGCAATATATGATGGAAGGAAGCAGATAAATAGCGGTTTATGCATTTACAGTTTTAGCTAGAGGGAAACTTCTTTAAAATCCGAAGTATGCCTTAGAATTTTATCCAAAGGGGTAACTTGCTGTTCTCTACAAGATAGAAAAGCCTAGAATCTGCTTTAGCTGCTTTTTCCTTTTTTTGATGATTTCTTAAAATAAGAAACCTGTGATTTCTATTCAATCTCACTAACCCTTTAGCATTTGTAATTTACAGGGTTTGGATGGTATCTAAACATTTAGGTACATAATTAGTGAAAATATTAGTGAAATCAGAATCCATAAATCATGAAAGAAGTATTCCTTTATAAAGGCTACTTGTGTGCTGATGTGATGGGCTTTTTACTTGACCACAGCAAATTAATTGAATATTAATAGTTGAGGTGTTTGGTACAATAGAATAATATGAATGTGATTGTCTTATGCTGCCTGGAAAGGATCTCAAAGTATTCTAAACATATTTTTTCTTTGGGTGTGTGTGTGTTTTTGGGGGTTTTTTTGTGCTGTTGAAATGAGGATCTGCTGCACGTGGTACAATGGATATATTCATAACTGGGAAAGAAGATGAGTAGATGAATCTACAGATCAGTTATGTTGGTGCTGGGTACAACTGTATGTGATCAACCAATAGGGTTGCCAAGGTGGATGAAGACATGATATAAATAAGGCTTACAGGATATGATGAAGAGTTGGAATTTGGCCAGGATGTTCCCTTTATTGCCTTTTTTTGCTCTTCTCAAGAACTACTTGTTCATTAAAATTATCAAAACAATTATCTTGGAAAGAGATGGACCAGCAAGCGCAGTGTTATTGTAGGGCATATATACACATGGGAAGTAAAACCTGGAGTTATTTCCATATTGAGGGCAATTTTCTTGAGTTTTTTTGGATTTGCAGCATAAGAGCAAAAGAGTTAAACTGTCTGAGACTTGCTAGGGAAAATAGGATCTGAGTAGGAGAGATAGTCCCTTAAAAATAACTTGGTCATAGAAAAATTAGCAGTTCAAGTGATCCTAACTGCAGTTATCATGGTTGGGAGAAAACAATTAACATGAATGAGATTTATTTTTTTTTTATCCTTTCCAGAGAGTGCAATGCAATCTGCTGTGCATGGTGCAGTAGGTGTATTAGTAATGGGGGAGGAAGATAAGGAGATCAATTTTAGGATCGTATGATACTTTTCAGTTTCTTCAGAATATTAAAACCATGTAATGTGTCGAATCAAATCTGTAGCTAGTCTGATACTTTATTGTGACTGGTAGTTGCTGTGAGAATGTCAGGAATGAAATGGAGCCATCCTCCCAGTCTTTCTAAATGGCAGATTCTGAGTAGAAGCTCAGACTGTGTCCGCAGCAGCAGCAGGTTCATGAGCACAGGACACCAGAACCTGTCCCTGGTCAGGACAGTGGCAGGTACTGGCAGTACCTGCCATGTTTCAACAGGCCCAGGACTGCTTGGAAATGTTTTGCTTTTTTAGTTCTGTATAATTTCCTTTCATTCAACTTCCTCATTTTCTTTTTTTTTCTTTTTTTTTCTTTTTTTTTCTTTTTTTAAAGTTCCTATTTCTAAAGGAAAAAGTTGTGGTGAATTTTTTTTTTTATCCTTTTCCTGTCTGGCAAGAATAACAGATGTAAGTGTGCAGGAACTATAAGTGGTTCTTCAGGATGTGTCTTTAACCAGGTCCTTTGCTTGCTCAAATTGGCTTCAGGGTGTTTTTCTTGCTGGGGGATCAAGTGAAAGATTCTCTGGCAGATTGATCCAATATCTTCAAAAAGAAAGATATCTGTACTTCATACCCCTCTGAAATCCTTAATTTTTTATTTTTCAACTTCGTAGCCTTTCCAGTCTCCTCCACAAGAACCAAGAGGTTTCTTGTGTGTGCTACCACTAGGGTAATAATTTCCTTGATTGTATAGGTTTCATACAATCCTGTGTGGATTAAAATATATTATAAAAAACTTGGCTTGCTTTTTTTTATCTTCCTTGTTTGTCTGTCTGCTTTTGTAGTGCATGATGCTGCTTCCCCTCTGGCATGCCCTTCCCCACCAGCCCGACATAGTTGGTAGAGGTGGCATTAGTTTACAAGTATGTAGTTCTGCAGTCACGTTAGGATTCCTTTTATATCAGTATTCTCCTTTTAGTCTCAAATTTAGACACCCTTGAAGAGGTCAGGCAGCTGGACTAGATGATAATTTTAGGTCTCTTCCAACTGAAATATTCTATTCAAAACTTACAGTTTGCTTTAATATCTAGATGTAGTGCAGGTGAATAGAAAGACCTACCCATTTCTTCTGACAGCAGGCACTTAATGTGCCTGAACTTTGACTTCGGCTCTGCCCTTTATTTAGGGTGTGGTGTTTCATGCCTATCACACAGGATTTCCCACTGTACTGTAATAATTTACAATATTGCTTCTGAGTCTAAGCCTCTTTAAGCCTGATTTATATTTTAGTAGAGGTAGAACCAGTTCTTGTGGTTTTTTTTGGTTTTTTTGTCCAAAATTGTTAGTGCTTTGGGGTATTTCAGGAAGTAGGAAAGGGAAATACCTTTATCCTTCAGTGTTTTTAACGACCGTGTTCAGCATCCGATTGAAAAATGTGGTGTTCTTTTAATCAATAATGTTTTGCAAAAGGGTTCTTTGTCATGAGCTTCTTAACCCTATTGGCTGAGCTTTGTCCAGGACTTTATTTGCTCTTTGTCTTTCCCACAAATGCTACTGTTAGTGGCTGCTTCAGTTGTGGCCCAGGGATGCTTTTTAAGAATTTCCTCCTGTACCGTTGGCCTGATAACCAGGGACTGCCAGCTGCCCTATTTCTGTTGGGATCCAAGGTTTTGCTCTGCCCAAGAGGACACTGACATCTAGTGGATGGGTTCCACTGACACAGGGCAAGAGAACTGCTGCTTGATGGCCATCTTTCTTCTAAGCTTTTACCTACTTTTTCTGTCATTTAGATCCTTGGGGTTGTTAGGAGGAAGCCCAGTCAATTTTTATGTAACTTCTGAAGTTTAGGGAGTAATGTTTGTGCAGTCAAAGTAGTTGTGTTTTGTTGTTGGGTTTTGGGGGTTTTTTTGTTCCTTCAAGTCACCTGCTTATGAGCCTTGCTTGTTTGTGATAAAATGATTCAAGTTACGGCGTTGGCCAGTTGTTCTCCCAGCCTGTGAAGAACATAAGTTACATGTGGAGCACAGCAAGAGGCAAATCATAGAGTGGTTTGGATTGGAACGGACCTTAAAGATTGTCTAATTCCAATTGCCCTGCCATGGGCAGAGACATCCTCTTGCTCAAAACCCCACCCGACCTGGCCTTGAACATTTCCAAGGATGGGGCACCCACAGCTTTTATGGGCAACCTGTTGCAGTGTCTCACTACCTTCATAGTAAAGCATTTCTTCCTAATATCTAAGCTAAACCTGCCCTCTTTCAGTTCGAAGCCATTCCCCATGTCCTGTGGCTCTATGTCCTTGGAAAAAGTCCCTCTCCATCTCTCTTCTTGGCTGCTCTAAGGTCTGCTTGGAGCCTTCTCTTCTCCAGGCTGAGCAACCACGACTCTCAGCAGGTGTTCCAGCTTCTCACCTCCGAGACCGACTGTGCCTCTGAGTTGCCCTCAGTTCTGTGCCTGTTCTTTCCATTAAACTTGAAGCCTAATAATTGTCTAATAGCTGCCTTGCAGCTCATCCCAGATGTCTGTTAGTTTAACTGGGAACCAAGTACTGGAAGAAGTTTCAGCAAAACCACAGGTTTTCCAGGAATGTTCCTAAGCAGACAACAGTGCTTAGAAATCAAACTTTCTGAAAATATTCGTCAAAATGTTAGTATTTTTTTTAAGACAAAAATAGACATTTTGTTTCTTAAGTAATAAAATCCACATTTCTGTATCAGAGAAAATAAACACTGCCTAAAGCTTGACAGCAGGAGATGCCATGCTTAAGTATTGCTGTAGATTATTGTTTGATCTCTCAAGTGTTTAAACTATTCTGCACTAGTGCTCATTAAACAATAATGTACTGGGTTTGGATTTTTTGACCATCTGGTATCTTTCTAAATGAGGTTAAAATGAGACAGTTTCAAGGAACTTTAATTAGGACTTAAAAAAAAAAGCCATTCAGGCCTCTTTAATGGTGGAAGGGTCACAGAAAGTATAGACTGACAGTGCTTAGGATGAGGGTGTTAGACTTAAATGTTCAGGGGCTGTTTTTAAAAGGAAAATATTGCTTCCTTGTCCAGAGTAAACATTGATTTTTTTTTTTTTTTTTCTGAAAGATGCTAATATTTGCTAGCATTCTTTGGTTACTTTGAAAGCATCCCCAAATAAAACCAAGCTAATACAACCACACCATTCCCACAAAAAAAAAACAAGTGTTTTATATAAAGTACCAGAAAACAAATGTAAAAGCTACTAACACTTTTCATATGCGGTTAGGCAATGCAAGCAATAGTAGAATATGATTGTTTCTGTCCTAAGAGGAAAATTTTCTTAATTTCAGGTTGAATTATTTTTACTAATTTCAAACCACAAGGAAAATTAAGAACATACAGTCCATCAAAACAGAAAAATCATGGCTTTAACTAATCTGTTCTGTTAATTAAGAAGAAAAACTATTTTTTTCTATGCTCTGTTGAAAATTTATATTGTCTCTTCTGTAGTTTCCCAGCAGGCTGGACTTACTGCTGAATACAGATAATCAGTATCTATTCTGTGTCTTTTTTTCCTTGGTGACTTCTAGGAACACTTGAGTTGCCACTTAGTTACTTGCAATATGCATTTGTGTTTCCTTTATTATAAGTTATAGTGTACAACTTCATTTGCCATTTTTGAAATTTATTCTTTTTTCTTGTACCCTGAAATTCAGTTCTCTTGATTATTGTTATATTCCCATCTTAATCTCTTACTGTCTTCTGGTTTGTCATCAGATGTCTCTTAGTGTGCACTGCTTTGCGGGAGAGGTTGTGAAGGAAAATGCCTTCTTGGTCTGGGAAGTTTTTTTGAGAAACTCTGCTTGTGAAATCCCTTCAGTCAGATGATTTTTTAATTTTTCCTTGTAAAAACAAACTAAAGAGACTAGTCTCAACTGAATTCCTGTAGAAATTCACATACTCTTCTTTTGAATTGGCACCATATCAAATACTTATTTGAAGCTCAGATTGGAACAACTTCCTTTTCCAAGAAAGGAAGTGGAGTCACATATTCCACATAGATGAGAATTATAGATAAAGATCTTGAGGTGGGATCTGAAGGTGTTCCCGTGCGTTTCTGAAATACCTGGAAGTAAATCTGTCATCCAGAACCCGGAGGTGTTGAATAAAGTTCTTTGTGTATCAGATAAAAACCCCATGCTATTGTTTACCAAACAAACTATAGACTTGTACATTCTGGATTGTAAATATTAATCTTTTTTAAGCAATGGCAGCTGAGGTTTATTTTAAATTTATCAGCAGTTTGATTGACAAGGCACTTGCCTGAATCGGATTAATTTTACCAGTTGACTTGACTTTTTATTTGTTGAAATTTGGCACTGTGCTGCACATTAGCTGTGTAACAAACCTAAGTTGTGGGGTACTTAAACCTTTAGGTGATTGAGCATATACTTCATATGAGGCAATTTTTTCTTTGCTCTTCAAAATATAAAAATTGAAGAAATAATTGCATTACAAATGTAAAAAAGGCGTCCTACAACTATTTGCAAAAGAATTTAGAATTTGAACTGTGGTTTTGATGTACAGAATAAAATTTATATAAAGGTTTTATTTGACAAGTATGAGTGGTATAGTGGTATAGGTTCTCAACACAGGTTTTAGGAGGATGTACAATGAATGTCTTTTGACCCTCTAGGCACAAGCTTTTGTGAGTCTTCAGAATTAAAAATGTTCATGATTTTAAAAAGGTTAAACTTCAAACTGCTTGATTAAAACAGTATTTTCATTTACTTTCTGGTAACTTCACTGTGGTATTCTTGTCTTTGTATCTTGTCAAGATACAGGCCTGCAGAAGGCAACTATTTCTTTTGTAGCCACTTTTGGATTGGCATAGCCTGAGAATACCTGGGATTAAGGTTACCGTGGAATTCAAAGTGTTAATGGTTTGTCAAACAATAAATGGTTATGTTGGAGAAACACCACAGCCTTTTCCTTTTTTTGAAGTGGTTATTGAACAAAATATGAGGAAAGTAAGAAACATTCTCCTTGAATGGTAATACTATATTAATACTATAAGATGTACTCTTACTGGTAATACTGTGTAGATACCTGTGTTCCTTTTGTGGGAGACAATTGCATACAATACAGCATGTATGGAAAAGATTTAAGGACTTTTTCTTTTAATTCAGCAGAAAAAAATTAAATGGGAGAGTTCATATTGTTCAAGCATTTGAACATTCAGCAGTGCTATTTGAATGTTCAGCCATTAAAGCAAGAAATTTAATGGGGAGAAATAATCTAAAGTCATGCAGGGAATAACTGGTTGTCTGGATTTATTTTTTCTGTCCTAGTCCTTACTGCTTTGGTTTCATTTCAAGAGTTGCTTTATAGCTCTTTCTGCCAGACTTATGAGAATTTTGTTGGCCATTAGATTCTCTGTCCTATCTCTTTTTGAAAGCAGAATTATGCTTGGAAGGTGTGTGCTTCTGAATTGTTGGGGACAAATTTGTTAGGCAAAAATTGACAGATACTGCAAATATAAATAATTACAACACAAAATTGCTTTGTCTCTCCATAAATGTTGTGCTGGTTATTAGCTAGGGTTATTACAGTTGAAATCTTAGTGCAAGTTTGTGACTTTAATGAGGCTACTTCTTTCTAGCTCTTAAAATGCTATTGAACTCTATCATAAATGGCCTCTTTATAACTAGCACATTCCTTGGCTTCCAAACACAGCCTCAAAGAAAGGGTGAAAATAGTTGTAAGAGTGTTTTCTCCAGATAGTAGAAATGTATTTTCTATTTGCTATCTTATCTTTTTTTTACAATCCCTGTGTATGTGTTGCTGCATAGAAATACTGATTCAGCACTTGTCAAAATTTTTCTTATTTTTATTTATTAGATAGTGGGATTTTTTGGAAGAGGAGCAGTTGTTAAAACTTCTGGGTGTTTTACTTGCCAATCATGAACTAGCATAACTATATTAGCAGTATCCTAGCTTTACCTGCTGAAGAGTGGGAGTTCTAAACTTCTGTAAGTCTCTAAAGATACTGTGTTTCTATACAAGGTTCAAGATTGCTTAAAAAAAATTTTAGACTTCTGGGGAAAGACAAAATTGTCATATTATTATTGGAATTGCACATAAAATACTAAATTCTTATAATTGAATAACATTTCAGTTGTATGCCAAAGGATGTCACTGGAAGGAACAGCACCTTTGAGCTCCAGAGATGTTTCAGTAAGGTAATTTGGGCTCAAAACCAGATCGCAGTTGCAATGTTTCTTGATTGCACAAACAGCTCTGCTTTTTACCCAGAGCAGTTGTTAGGCTCCAGCTTTTCAGCTTAAAGTCATTCTCAGTGAAAGTCTTACAGGGCAGGATCTGTTTCAGATAAATTGGCAAGACATGGCTGTTAAAACCCTTTTGGGAAGGCAGGACATAACAGCTATAGCAGACCTTTTTTGAGGGAGTATGTGTCTGTGTGTGTGTGTGCAGATTTATTAAAAGGCTTAAAAAAGGTTTTAATAAGGCTCTAAGTCTATTCTCCTGTGTCTTTATGGCAGCTTTGGTAGTGGGGAACTAGCAGATAGGAAATTCTAGTTTACTTCTGTTGGAGTGAAAGCTCAGTGTTTCCTGTTTCAGTTGTGGAGCTTTTTTTTTTTTTTTTTTTCACCTTGTATGAATTGCTTGGAAAACAAACACTGACCTCAAGGAAATGTGTTCCAAGGCGTGGGAAAAGAGGAAGGGTTTTGCATCTTGTGAAGGAAGAGGGAGGAGAATTTGGGTTTGCCCCCCTTTTCTTTCGCCCTGAGCAGAAACAAAAGCAAGATACATTCTCCATGGACCTTAATATTTCATGCCACATACTGTGAAGTGGCAGGGAAGGACATGGTAAAGACTGTGGGGAGTAAGAGGTTGTGATAGATAATGAAATATTTCAGGGAGAATTGATATGGTTAAAGAACCTCAATGTTCTTCAAAGACAGAGGCTTAGCTAGTACTTATGTAGATCCTCATGCTGTTTATTGATGAGTTATACCTCACGTGTATTTGCTATGCAGGTTTTCCTGTGAGTGCTTGTCACAGGGTGCTTTGGAGTGGTTCAGGATATTATATTGGTTGAGAGATGAGCTCTGAAGCTGAAGAGCCACAAAGCTATCATCAACAGTGACTGGTCCAGCCCCTCCTGTGGCCATGAAGAAGTATGGCTTGTGTTCCATTTAGCTGCCTGACTGACCTGGAATAAAAGCTCTTGCTTTTGAGGTGTTATTTGTGGAAAAAAATCTCAGCTTGCCTTTAGATAATTTATTCTAGATTTCTGCGGTCTGGTCCTGAGGACATTGTTACTTTGGTATTTGTTCCTGTTACATCGCAGCTGTTGGGTTTTGAATTCCCTGAGAAACTCTAAATCTGGTGTGTGTAAGGGAGGCAAGCACAACTATTTACTTCACGTCTATTTCGGGTGAAGGACATGACCTATAGAAGTCTTCACTCAAATGTTGCACTGACAGTGTGTCACATCCAGGATGTCAAAATTTGATTGACTTCAGAGATAGTCTGAGACAGACTGTCTAGGTAGGATGGACTCTAGTGTGGTCACCTCTGCTGGATAAGTCAGAGTGGCCCTTGAAAAGAGGTTTACCTAGACCTATAAGCATTTTTAGTTTTAAATCAAGATTAAATGTGATTATTTTAATATACTTAGGCTGTCAGCATGCATAAAACCTAGTACAGAAGGAATAAGAGGAAAATAATGAATCCTATAACTTGCAAATCATGATTTTAAAACAAGGGGGTTCCCTCGTTTATGAGTTTTATTTCTTTGTTTCTGTAAGTGCTTTGCTTCCCTATGCTGTTTGAGTTTATATTGTGAAAACACAAAATCACCTAGTTGCAAAAAAATCTGAGGCTTGTTTCTGTTTTGAATTATCCACAATTGTTCTGGAATTGCTCTAACACTGTTAAGCCTGTTTTGTAGTGTGTGCTAATGTTAACCTTTTTTGGTTTTGCATCAAGGTGCTTCTGACACCTGAGTCCAAAGCAACTTTCTAATTGTGTGCTTTCATACTAACAGAAATTTTCATGTTCTTCACTCATGGTCTATGAAGAACTGTTACTGCTTCATTGTCCAGCATGTTTTCACTTGTGATGTGTTCACAGGAGTCCCTGCAATAATGTGAACTGAGGAAACAGTGTGGTTCAGAGATGGGAAGTTATAATCCCAATTCTCAATGGGTGTGCTGCAGGACTTTCTAAAATATCTCAGAACATACATGGGTAACCTACTAGATAAAACCAGATTATGCCTTAGTAATTTAATGTTCTGCTTTGTTCAGTTATTTCCTTGCTTCTCACCAAACCACAGATCTGCTTAATCTTCTCCAAACTTGTGAAACTGGCAGTAGGTAGGCGGCTTAACAATTGTGCTGAACATAAATTAACTGAAACTGTAATTGATAGTACTGCTAATTTAGACTAGGATTAACATGCAGATGGTATTAAAGTAGTTTTAGAAGTGAGGGAGAGGAAAGAAGACTTTGGAAGCAATCAGCCCACATTTTGATAGTGTCTGTGTAAAGCTATCTTTAGTTATTAGCAGTGTGGGAGATATGTCTGATTCTAACGTTTTTCTTAGGGAAGATATAGATTTGGAAAGATGGGAAATGTTGGTCTTACTCTGACAATACCTAATTCTGGAGAGTAAACTGCTGGTTTGAGTTTTTTACCTGTTTCTAATTTTAATGTGATACTGAAGAAAGCAAGATGTACTCCTTAACAGGCTGCTTACAGTATTATCATTTTGCCTTCTCTGCATGAAGATGTACCAGCCCTGTCTTCATTGGCTGATAGTTCTTTATGGGATAGAAATCTCCAATTAATACAATAACATGAATTCACCTCTTTGCTGAGAAACTACCAGAGAGTTAAGATGATGTAAAATCACAGAAAGTCCAGAGTTGGAAGGAACTCGCAAGAATCACTGATGTCCAACTCCTGTGTAGAATACACTATACAATCTAATATTGAAATGAAGCTGTTTTCAGTTGTCTGGGTAATTTTGGAGGGATTTTTCTTTTACATGGTTCCCACAAGCTTTCTGTAATGCAGTGGGGGTTTTTTGACTCATCATTGTCCTGCAATGAAATGCTGGACAGAGCTCCCAAGGGAGTGTAGTTATCAGGCTTGCCTGTTAATCACTTCAGCGGGGATTCCCTTGGAGCACCTACCCAGGGTTAGTAGGTGTTGCCAGAAGAGAATTCCAAGGCAATGAAAACTCCTTCTATCAGTTCAGCCTGCAATCTCCTTTCAGGGCTTTGTTTCAGATGGATAGTTTCAGTGCAGAGTGCCACCCTGTTTTTTTGCAGCCAAAGCCACCTGTGAATGTTGAGACACAGTGAAGTTTTACAGAACCAAATCATTCTCCTTTCATTGTTTATGTTTGACTAGTGTTTGGGAAGGCTTTTTCCCTCCTTCATGAGGGCTAGGAAGTCTTGCAAACAATTGTTTTTTGAAAGCTGACAGGACTCAATGGGGAAACATTGACATCGGATATGAGTGCATACTGTTTTTCAAATACTCCTAAGACAAAGTGGTGTTCACTGTGTTCATTTATTCCTTGCTATTGCAGCACGGAGCTGCACAGGCATTCCTGAATAGTCCATGCTGCACCTGAATTTACTACCGTTAGCTGGTCTTGGTGTTTCCCAGAGACCTCATTGATGAGAAAGTGGTAGAGGAAAACTCCGTTTGGATTTGCAAGGACTTGAAGCTAAAATACTTCTGGAACCAAAGCAGTTGGAGGAAGTCAGAGCCAAATTTGAGCAGTGGTATCAAAGTCTGCATTGAACTGTCTGTCGCCAAAGGCATCTCTGGCATTTCTTCATTTATAGGTACAGCAGAACCTGAAACTTGGGTAATCTGACTATAGATAACCAGAAGGTAGTAATTTTGACATTTTTTTGTGGTGATTTGGTTCACATTGCTCCGTAGAGGTACATTTTTCTCACAGTATAAGTATTAGGAAATGTATTTTGCCCTAGTAATTTTGATCTAAATTATTTGAATGAGACCAGAGTTGCACATAATTCTTGTGTTTTTCTTGCCCTCCTGTTAGTAAGAAAAATCAATGTCCCCCTTACAATAGAAATAGCTGTCTTACTTCGTGAAATGAGTGCAGTAATAAAACATTTTTAAAGTGTTTCCTAGCATCTTTTTAAGCTCTGATTTTTAAGGTAACTTTTATGGAAGCTTTGCTTTATTTTTTTTTGTTTCTTCGAGTATTTCTGAAAGCACTTAGGAAAATTTTGCAGAACAAAATAAGTTCCTGTGTAATTGGTACAGTATCAGGAGACCACTGCCAGAGCTGGCTGTGGAGAGCTTCGTGAGCCTGGCTCTGTGGGCTGTTGTCACATGGCAAGTGGGTGTTGTGGGAAACCGTAGCAGCTGGCATCTGACACTCTGGAATGTCCTGCTCCTCAGGAATGGTCAGAAAGGAGAGTCTAGAGAACATCACTGTTGTATTATCTCTTGTTTTGCCAATTAGAAGTGTCAGACAAGGCTTAGGAGACAGTTTGAGGACTTGAGATAACAGAAACTCTGGTGAAATATTTGTCATGTTCTCCTTGAAAAGAAGCCTGGAAAGAAGTCAAAGGAATTTTGTATCTTAAATAAAGTTTATGCTTTTGAAGTGAGTTTTAAAAATGTCAGTAGGCTATATAAATGCTTTCTTTAATCCACAAGCAGCACTTTTATGATGTTAGGCATTGTGTCTTTGCAGACTTTCTAAAGTGTTAAATAAATAAATAAACTGACAATGAAAGTCAAAGCTCTGTATTTCCTGAATTGACTGGACAAAATTCTTCTTAATATGGTAGGATTCCACAAGTTGGGTTTGAAAAGCTGGTTTGTCTTTTTGTAAAAACTCTGAAGTAGATTTGTAGTACAGATTGTAAAACCACTGTGGAAGTTAGAAGTATGTTTCTGAAACTTAAATTGTTTCAAAGACTCACCCCACTGTCACATGTGGTGTTTGTCACCACCCCACAAACCACTTCTGTCATGCAATGAATAAGCAGAATTAAAATCAAGCTTTTCTAATGAGTGGAACTAAAGGCCTTGTGAATGTAGTTCTTAAAGTGTATATTTATGGTTCATCATGCTTACTCTTTGACCATTTTGTTCTTGAAAGAATGTACCAGTGAAGATTTCTGTGGTACCAGAACAGCAGTCCCACTGAACAGGCCAGCGTCACGGAAGCGCCCCGCGTTATCTGCAGAGACACCAGGCTGGGCCTGCCGTGTCCCTGCTGTTGGCATCTGAGTATCTTTGGGGAAGCATTTTGGCAGTTTACTGACTTAACCCAAATGAGTGCTGCTTTGTACTGGAGACAGTTGTTTATTAAGAATTAGCATGAAACCGGAACTGAGATGGATCTTGCTGGCTGTTTGGTCAGCTTAGTGTAGTCTGAACAGAATTCTTTTCTCTTCTGCCCTGTCATTACCCCCATTCTGCCTTTGAGTACATTCTCCTCCTCCTGGTCACTCTGGGCTGTAACCTAGGAAGCACTGGATCCCTCGCATCCCACAGCAAGCTGAGAGCACACTGCAATAGCCTTCTGCAGGAGTTTTCTATTGCGTGTAGGGCGGAATCCTCTGCTGAGTCTGGCACTTTTCCATTCCTGTGGTAATCTGTTCAAAGCTCACTTTTTAAAATTCTTTCCTTACCCTTTAGTCAATTCTTCCTCTTCCAAAGCATGAAGTAGATATTATTCTATGTAGCAGATACTGCTATACGTCATAAAGAATGTTCCTTACTCATTTTGATTGCTCTCAGGACTGTATTTAGGTATCTTCTATTACCCGTCTCACAGAACAGCTGGCAAACGTGCATTAAAAGCATGGATCCTGAAGTATTTTAGGAACAGATGTGTGCTAAAATCAACCTGTATTTCATTTCCAGGCTTTGCCTTGAAGCTGGGCTAAGCTAATCCTACTTTCTGGTCTGTTTAGCAGATTGTAGAGCAGGGGAGATTGACTTATGGAGGGAAGAAGGCTATGCTGGATTCTCGTAGCATTGCTTTCTAGAAAATGAAAGTTGGTACTAGTCACTTGAGCCTTTTTGCCTTACAATTTGTCCAAATTGTATTGGTGGAAGTGTTTTTTCTTGCATGGCTTTAAAATGGTCTAAAGCAAAAACGATCGTCTTCCTAGGGTGCTTTTTGATACCTAACCTGACTTCCTTGAGTGTTCTTTCTCGTGTAAAGTAACTTTTTCTTAGAGTAATGGTTTGTAGAGGTAGTTTTTCTCTAAATTTCTTTTAAGCAGGGTCATGACGTTTGTCCCCTAAAAATCAGTAAGATGGAGGAAAAAACCACTTGAAACTCACAACCATGTTGAGATGTGGAATAATACACAAAATCATATTAGTGACTGTGCTTGGAAAGTATCATTGTTGGTCTTTGCTTTTTTTCCTCCTTAATTGGAGGTTTATAGCCTATTTCAAACTATTTCTCAGCCTTGCAGTTCATAGCTGATTTAGGCAAATTATGTGCATCCATTTTGCTATTTCTAGACTCCTGGTTGTGTTCAGTCTTAGCACAAGTGATATTTTTTGACTCAGGAAAGGTCAATGTTACATAGGAGAATGTCTCCTACGTTCAGTGGTGTTCTCTCTCTGTGCCATGTGACAACCCAGCTTTCTCTGCTTGCTGTGTGTACAGCTTATGCTGTGATTTTAGTGTTGCAAAAATCAGTGTAGTCTGTATGGAGGCTTCCAGAAACTGTTTGTGTCTTTTTAAGAATTGAATCTTCCTGTTCCCCACTGTAGCAATGCTTTGAGATGAAATACTTAGCAGTTTGATCACTGTGTGGTCAGAGACTTACTATCACACCTCCATATATTTACTTTTTTTCTTCATTGACTAATATTGCAGGTTTCTCAAGAAAATTCATTTTAAGAAAAAAAAATGTTGTGGGCTAGTTCTGTTGCTCTTTTTAGTGTTCACTGATTTAATCTGTGATGAAGTCCTCACAGAAGAGAAAAAAATTGAAAACTGATACTACTTGATTTACCTTTTTTTTTTTTTTTAATTTTACCTTGCTATTTGTTTTTTATCTGTAAATGCCACTTTTCTGGTTTATTAGATGTGTATTATCCAATTAAATTAATGACAAGTGTTATCCAAATTTGCATAAGTAATTTGGTATTTTTTGACTATATTGAGATAAATTTAATGAAAATGTTTCTATGTAAGAAAGATGCTACATTTTATATGATTTTCTTCTTTTCCTTGGGTTTGGGGGTGAGGCTAGGATGATTTTGGACTGAATATGCATAATTGTCTCATTTGAATAATCAATTAGGACAAGTTATTGAAGGGCTTGCGTTTCCAAAACATTTTTTGAGTGAAGTGTGTGGTGAGTGTCCCAAGTGTTTCCTTCTTGAATTCTTCTAAAGCTACGAGAACTGGCTTTCCAAACAGATCGTCTCATTTATGATACCCTCCTGCCTGTATGTTGTTGCATAGTCAGTGACAAACAAGAGTCACATTTTTAACTAGCAAAAACCTTCCCCCATTGTCCCCCTTTCCCAAAAGAATTCAAGTCATGAATGTTTTGAATATTCAAGTGTATAATGATGCACTGAATACAAAGGGAGGGAAACGTGAAGGATGTCTATCCTTCTACCTGTGCAGAACACCCCTCACTGGTGA
Source organism: Pardalotus punctatus (assembly GCA_013400915.1). Classification (NCBI taxonomy): domain Eukaryota; kingdom Metazoa; phylum Chordata; class Aves; order Passeriformes; family Pardalotidae; genus Pardalotus; species Pardalotus punctatus. The sequence continues at coordinate 30,587 of VZTX01011473.1, forward strand.
TGCTGAACTTGTTTGAAGCTATGTTCAGTCTCCCTCCTGATAGTTTTGTGTACCACCCCCAGGTCAGTGTCGATAGAATGGCTGGGTTTGCAACCACCAGAGTTACATTTCTGAGTTCTTTGGTGTTCCTTTTTAAATGTGGGTGTCTACGCACTATAAAATAACAAGCACTGCTGGCTCCTCTAGTATTTATTTCAATGAGAACTTTTCCTCCTCGTTTCTAAGGTTGCAAAGGCCTAACTTGTTTGGGATGATAAAAGCTGTATTGCTCTTTTTATTCCCTAGGTTACTGGAAGGCAGGGGCTGTTTTTTTATTATTAGAGGTCTTGACTCTCTCAAATTTCTAGGATTTGAAATAGATGGAGGAGGAAAAAATGACATACTGTTGTGAATACAGCAGACCTCCTCCTGTCACTCATTTTAATTGTGAATAGCTTGTGCCTGAGAGACAGGGACCTTCTTTCTCTGAGCTTGAAACTCAACAGGAGTTGGTCGTTAGGAGCTGGCATCAGTTAAATGTGAAACTTCAGTTTCTGTTCAGTTGTCAGTGCTGGAAGCCTTGTGCCTCAGGGCCAAGTACCAGCTGTTCCTGAGCCAGCCGTGCTGTGCTCGACCTCCAGGTATCCTGAGATGTTTCTGTTTCTCACAGGTATTCCTAATGCAGATGCTGCTCCACAGCAGGGCGGTGCATTGTCTAGATAAAATACAGCCATAGTCCATGCTGCTGCTGTAGTGGCTTTTCCAAAGATGCACAGAGCTGGCATCAGCTTGGGTTGTTGATGTGCTAAAAGTACTGGGTAATTAGATGTTTGAACTTTATCATAGTGAACATTATAAAAGGGGAGAAGAGCCTTTTCCGAGTATTCCTCTTCATCAGTGAAACTAATACCTTGTGATGTTTATCTTGAGGCTTGAAAATATAACATAAATCTTTTATTTCAGAGGTTAAGAAGATTATCAACAAAATACAGAACAGAGAAGATCTACCCGACAGCCACTGGCGAAAAAGAAGAAAATGTTAAAAAGAATAGATACAAGGATATATTGCCATGTAAGTCTGATTTACATGTTAATAGAAGACAAAGAAAAGGGCTTGTTATTCTCTGTGTATTTTGAATTTTACTTTTTAGTTATTAGTGAAAGGCAAAATTTGAGATAATTTACTGAAAGATTACATTGTTAAAATTTTTATTTTTAACTTGGAAGGCAAAGTGACTGAGTATTCTTATATTTTATTAGGAGAGGTATCTCCTGAAGATAAGTTTATGCTCATTATGAAGCCATATCAAACACTTTCATTTTAGCTCAGAATAGCTGAGAACTTTCCTAGGTGCTTAAATGCATGCTTTCCTTAGAAGCATGTTATTCATGGTAGAAAACACATAAATGTCAGCTTAAACTCTAGATGAAATTTTAAGGAGCCTTAAGGAACCTGGTTTCAAATAAAATAAGTCTTTTTTGCCTGTTTGTATCTTGCAAATGGTGTTGGAGAATTTCCAGTGCTGGATTAACCTTGGTTTCTATTTTGCTAGAGTCTAAATGAATTTCTTTTTAATGTGTGGACACAGAAAGCAAGAGTCAGAGCACAATTTAGATTTTAAACCCACTAACATGTGGATATTACAGATCAGTGATCTGAAATTACAAGACTGTCTGTTACATGCTCACTCTGTGTGGCTCCTGGGACCATGTATTTCAGAAGCCCTTACTGTGCTTCTTGATCTGAACAGCTGACAGTGAGATTAAAGGGCAGTCTTCAGGTAAATGCCGCTTCTGTTATCCCAGAAAGTCAGCAACAGGTACATTTTGCTCTGCATATTAGTTGGGAGGAAATGTTTAATAGATGAAGTGAAAAAGAGAGAGGAAGTTGTTATTGTCATCCTGTTAACAGTGTCCTGGCATTTTGTTAGATTATGATCAATATAGCAAAACCTTGGTAGCACCCAGGCTGAACTGGGTGAGATTACAACTACTGAGACTGTTTCACCACCATAAAGAATGGCTGCACCTAGAGCAGAAGATGAGCATATCTGTCATGTGCATGGAAATAAAACCTGAGTCACTGGGATCTGGAAGGGTACGAAGCTCACAGTGGGGAAATGAGCCACCTTCAAAGCTGACATTGAAGAAAACTGAAGGTGTATTTTCAGTTTAAGTGAATGTCTCAAACCTCCAAAGGTACCAGCACAGTTAAGTGGTGGGAAACCAGCTTGAAATGAGAAGCAGGAGGAAGGCAAAGTATCATTGCCTATATCTCATAAATACAGGAATGGATGTACATTTGTAACTTAAGCAGAGATTAGTGCTGTGTTTATCAGAAATTGTTACTGCTACCACAGAGATCAGTATCTCCATACTAACTCAATCCTGGCTCCAGAGTAAAAGATGCATGTTCTCATTACAGTTTACTAAGACATCCTAAACGGTGATTAAATGGAACATGGTGTTCACTGGTCACCTGAAGAACTAAGAAGTTATTGTGAACTGAGCCTTTAAGTTGTATAACAATATCCAAGCACTTAATCTTCAGAAGCCGAGAACTGCAGTGGATTTTTCTTGGAGAATTCTGTTCCAGACCTAAAAATCTGTAACAGATGAGCTGTGGCACACAGAGACAGGCTGGCAATGTTGACATTTGGAAACTGCTCTAGAATTTTGGATCTACTGTGCTGGGAAGATAGTATTCCTCATTAGCCTGCTACTTTAATTAGTCTGTTCTGCCACTTAAAAGCGGTTTTTAATATAATGAAAGCAGTTTTTTAATATACAGTTTGAAGTCTGTGACGCCATTGCATGCTTAGAGAGTGTTCTTGCTTTTACCAGAACACTCTTGTGTTCTTGTGCTCTAAGTATCAGAGTGTAACACAATGCAGTGTGTTTTCTAGGCCTTTATATGAGTGTGTCGTCTTTAGATTTGTGATCTAAAAGTCTTGTAATTTACACTTGTGCTTTTTTAAGAAGCATTACATGGTAACACAAATATTTTTTTGCATGTTATGAGGACTCTGGCAGAAAAATCTCACCATCTTGCGAGCTTTTTGGAAGAGCTTTCTGTATAGAAATAACTCTAAGCATTTACTTCTTGTGGGCATGGTTCCCTGTTTTATTATCAGTGATGATTTGTCAAAACAATAAACCCAACTAAGCATATTTTCTCTTGAAATATATTTGTTCTTTGTATTTTTCTTGAATTTAGGTCTATTCAAAGGTTTAGCAGCTGTTCTGTTGTTGAGGAATTGACCCTGGGAGCAGAAAGTAACAAATTGCTCGAGCAGCTGCTGTTTTGGCAGATACTTGTATTGCCCCATTTGAAGATTATTCTTTTCTGATACAGATTTCCAACTAAAAGAGTCCCTATTGCAGAGATAGTCTGAACAATTTTTATGTGATAGCTAATAAGTGTTGTTATCAACAAGAGCTGGAAAGACTGGCAAACCTGCCAACCACCTACACCATTTTAGTAACAAATCAAGTTGTTGTTGTATTAAAGATGTAATTTTTTTTTCACCACCATAAAGGATACAAAAATGTTTAGTTTATTCTGTCAACAAGTAATAAGGCTATTTTTATATTGCTGGGAATTTTGGTCTCCAAAGAGCTGCTGTTTTCATTAGATTTCTCTGAGACAGTCAGTGATGCTTGAGGCAGAAACTTACCATGTCAAAACCCCTAAATGAAGGAATCTGCTGCTTTCTAGTTCAGAAGTGCTCCAGTGAAGAGCCTCACCCAGCGTTTGGGGGACGGGGTCAGTCTGTGCCCGAGCAATAAACCCTGCTGCCTGTTTCCTGTTCTAATACCTGATGGAATCTTCCTTGGCAGAGACTTTAAGAGCTGCCAGCTGCTTTAACTGTGCCCCGGTGTTTTATTCTTTCTGCTTTCTCTAAGTGTGCCTTAATTCTGACCACCATGGTCTCTGTTAGTGTTGTGCAACTGCAGTTTTGATGGCTTCTGATTAATTGTGTTTTGCCTCTTTGTAATTGAATCGCTCTTGGAATTCCAGGAGGTGGTACCCTGTGAACTTGGGCATCAGCAGCACATAGCAGTAGGAGCTATGCTGCTTATGTCTGTCTGCGTTGCTTTAGCCATAAATAAAATGGGCTGACTTGCTTGTGTGACTTATCTTTGGGAAATATTCTTTAATGTACTATATAGATTATATTTGCTGTTATGCATTGATCTACATGTGTTGTAGTCCTTATTAAAAAAAGTATTTTGGTTTGTATTTTTTTTAGTTGATCACAGCCGAGTCAAACTGACCTTAAAAACTCCCCCACAAGATTCAGACTACATCAATGCAAACTTTATTAAGGTATGTAGTGCTAGTTTAAAAGTCCTTTGGTTCTTTGTCAGCCTTTATTTCATGTCAGCGCAGTTTTAATATTATAGTCTGACATAAGACTTTAAAGCTGTGAGGGAAGATATTTTATTATGACTTGAATAAATTTGCAAACATGATGCCATTTATAACACAATTTTTAAAGCTTTGATTTTACTCTTAAGTGGAAATGTAATGTAAAATACTTCATTTTAAAGTGGCAGGCAAGCAAATTGGAGATTTATTCCATAGGAAAATTCAGATGCAGTTGTTTTAACAGGTGATGTTTTTAGGGACAATAAATGAGGTGTTTGACAAATTGTGTATGTTAATACACATTTTACCCTGTTTGTGGAAGAAGTGTGGCATTGGAATTATATCTAACATTCTTAAAGAGAAGCCAGAATTCAGGTAAAAGCCCGTTACAGTTTTGTTTCAAAGTATTCATATCTTGAGCTGTGTTTGTAGCTTTATACTGATGCTGCTTCTACACAGTATTTATTGTTCAGAAACAGGTGTCCCTGTAAATCTCCCTCCGTGAATGTTTAGCTTGAAAAGCTGAATATTAATGTATTGAAAATTTATATAAAACAAATTTTAAAATTTTGTGGTTTTGAAATGTATTACAGGGAGGGAGGAACTTAAAATTTGTTCAAGAGGATGCTTTTTAGCAGAAAGATTTTCAAATTTCCATCACCGAATGCTAGAGTGACTAAGAAAATGCAGACTTAAGGGAATCCTCAAAATCTGAACATACAGAAACTTACTTCCTGTGGCAGTCTCTGGCAGTGCTGTAGCTGTTGTAATCTTGGGCTCCCTTGAGATCACCAGCAAAATTCCCACTAGAGTAATTAGGACTTGTGTTTCATATTCACCCTTCCTGTTGTATATAAAGAAAGGATATTCTAATTTCACACGGTTATAGCCTAAAACCTTTTTTTATTCAGCACAGATAAATGTTCTTTATAAACATTAATGTTCCTTTCTGCAATCCCAGGGGGTACATGGGCCAAAAGCATACGTTGCTACCCAGGGACCGTTAGCCAATACAGTCATAGACTTCTGGAGGATGATATGGGAATACAATGTTGCTGTGAGTACCTATGGAAAAATTCAGTGTTACCTTATTTCATGGCACTGTGATTGTATTTTTTGCCTGAGCTGGCTATTATTATCAAAATACTGGCAGTGATTTTTATTATTTGCTTTCCAAATCTTGCATTTTGTAAATAAATAGCATTAATATTATTTATTCAGTTTAACAATGGGAATTCAAAGTAATAATTTTATTGAATGAATGTTATGTCCCTCATATTTATGAATAGGTTCTTGCTTGGTTACATCTGTTCCTGTAGGAGACCTTACAATTCTGACTTCATGTGGACTGACAAAATCAAATACAGAAGCAACATGTGAAACAAAAAAAATCCCCAAACCAGCTACCTTTCTTTTTATGCTAATTCTGGGTTACTTAGTAGTTTCTATGTTCTACATCTGTTTAAACAGCTATTGTCAGGAATTAACTTTTAAATACTTGTGGAAATTGGATCTGTTTGACAAATTAATTGTGAAAACTTTTTGGGGGGTTTTTTGTTTGACATTTAAATCATGGTTACTCACTGTAACAAATGCCTTAAATAGCATTTTAATTGTGCTACTCAATGTTAATGTATCTGAAATAACTTCACCTAAGAAATTAGGTTCGTGGTTGAGTTTCTGGGGGCGTTTGCTCATATTTTATACATTCTATATTACTTTAAGCAAATATAGCTATGTTTCTTCCAATTGGCAAATGGTTCTATGTTTTTTTTATATAAGTTTAGAATTTACAGTCAGACTGAGTAAATAAGATATTTGTACTGGATTACCATGTATTTGAATTAAGTGCTGTATTAGTGATGTAGATTTTGTGAAGGATGAAACTTGGTTACTGTTTCAGAATTAAAAGAGCAAGCGCTTGCAGGAAGGAAAATAGTATTGATAATGAATCTTTTCCATAGTAAACTCTTAAAGTGTATCAGTATATGCCTGATAGAAGCAAGTGCTGAAACATAGGTTCAAGTTACATGATCTAAAAACATCTAACCTGGAACATCTTTTTTCTCTTTTCAGATAATTGTAATGGCCTGTCGAGAATTTGAAATGGGAAGGGTATGTGTCCTAAATATAAAAATAAATGAGCTTTGCCCATATGGGGCAATACCTGTGAAGCTTCATATGCCAAATCCATAACTGTAATAATTATATGCCAGGTGATGTGAGAATGCTTATTATTACATTTCTGTACATAGGAAATAGTTAATGAGACTGCATTTATTTGCCCCATCAGTGGTCTTAGGTGATTATTTCGGTGTTATCTCAGTGGAAAATGTGTTTGTATACAGAACTGTACCAAGGGTTTGTTTCTGGCCATGTCACTATGGAAAAAGAGTGTCTTGTTCTTTGTGGGATGTAGGCCAACTAAGAAAAACCTGAGTCCTTCAGAATTTCCTGTCAATTGATACAGCTGCAAAAACAATTTTTTAAAAAAATCTCTCTGCTTTATTCTTATGACCTTAGAAGGAAATCCAGAATTGTCAATTCCCAACTTTCACAAAAACTAAGCTTTCATTGCTCTCCTCTGTATGCTACTTATGCATGTGTACAAGCAGACGTGAAGTTCACGTCCTGGTTTTGTTCCTCTTTTGCTACCCAAGAGAGAAGTTATTTTACTATCTAAAAAGAAGTTCAGAAAAAGGCATTCAGGGTTATGATTTTGTCTGCTCTGCTTCTGTTAATCATCTTTCAGTACCATGCATGAATTAAATTAGGATTCTTTACTTTAACAGAAAAAATGCGAGCGTTACTGGCCTCTGTATGGAGAAGCAGCTGTAACTTTTGGACCATTTCGTGTTTCTTGTGTAAGTATAAATCTTTATAAATTAATTTTCAAGTATTTAGTGGGTTTGTAACTTAAATGTTCAATGAACTGTTTGTAGTGGGCTTTTTAATTGTTCAGTACTAAATTTTATAGAAGGACTCTCAAAGGAATGTGCACATCTAAGCTGTGTGGTTTTTTTGAATCCTCCACTATTGTTTTTTTTTTTAAAGAAGGGAAACTGTGTGCCTTGGTCTCGTATCTTTTTATGAATTATTTTTTGAGCTTTATATGATGTACTCTCAAATGTCTGTGCCAAACTCAGGAAATCAAAGTCTTGTGCAGTTGTTTTGTCTGTTATGGCTTGTGTGTTCTTGAATGAAATGAAAGTAACAGTGGAATAGGTTATTTTTATTATGTTAATGAATATGAAGTGTTCTAAGGTGTTCACAAAGAGTTAACATGCCTGTTTATTCCACTATTAATATTACTTTGAAATAGTCTAACAAGAATTAAGTATACTTCAATTTCGTCCTGTCAGGAAAATACGTACTTGGCAAATTTTAGTCTAGAAAGATTCTGAGTAACCCTTTCCTACCATAAATTGATTCAAATTTGTCTGCTTTTTGCCCTGTTCCTCATGATGTTGGTGAAAGGGGTTTGTGTGTTTGTTGTAATTGACTTCTTAGCTGAGAATGTGTTACCTTTAGGTGCTCTGGTCTGTGTCGGCTGCATTGCTTTAAAACCTGCAAAGGGTTGCAGTTGTTGATGGGAAATGGTAAATTCCCAGTAGGAGATAGAAACACATTAGAGCATATATGCAGTGTCCTAAATTCTCTGTGAGAAGCTGTAATGCCAAGCTTTTAAAGGCATCTTCAAATTCTGATGTTACTGATAGTTAAAGTACAATAACATAGTTTGATGTCTGCAGTATAAACTTTCTTTGATATTCCAAAGGAAGATTTGACAATTCTGTGAGCTAGAAGCTAGGCTTTTTCGCCACAACCAAGACAATCAGTGATTCTTTCGGATGCACCCTTAATTGAAAATAATGGAAAAGGAAAAAAATAAAAGGAGAGATCACAGGATAGAGTGGTAAGAGGCTGAAGTTTATACAGCAAAAGTGTTACAGAGAGATGGCTGTGAAAGACAATCTGTAAATTAAAAGTATGGAGAAATAAAGCAAAAGAAGTACTTAGAAATATTCTTACATGGTTTACTGATAACTTTGGAGTAGTACTTAGAAATATTCTTACATGGTTTACTGATAACTTCGGAGCAGAGAAGACATTTATTTCAAAATTCACATTTTTAAGTAAAATTAACACATTTTGCACATCTTGTATAGCAAGCTGACTTGCTTGTGTGTTAATCAGTTTTTGATTGCCCCTCTCTTAAGGAAATCATAAATACATAACCAGTAAATTCAAAAAAGACAGCTGAGATTAAAGTTTGTGTTTTTAGTTATATCCTGTATTTTGCATATCGATTTTTAATTTTTTTCCCAATGCATTATTTTCTCATGTTTAGGAAGCTGAGCAGGCAAGAACAGATTACTTCATTAGAACATTATTACTTGAATTTCAGAATGTAAGTACATAGTCACTTCTGGTCTCACCATCAATGGTTGCTCAAAAGTCTGAAATGATACAATGTCAGAAACTCACAAAAACATCTTTACTTTTTTAGGTGTTGATTATGTATGTAAATTATAAAGTTTGGAAGTGATGTTAAAATCTTAGTATATAAGGGAGGAATAGTAAAACTCTTTCCCTTTTATCTGTGTTCTTGTTTACCCAAATGATTTAAACTTTTCTTATAAACTTACACTGAAATGTTAGATGTCAAATGTCAGACTTCAACTGAAAAGCAGCTACCAGTAAATAAAAACTGCAGAGCCCTCCTGCAAAATCAGGAAGGATGACAGTATTTTACAGAATACCTGTCATTTTAATTGGCAGCCTGCATTAATAAATTATTTATTACAGGTTAGTCTCATTTGTGGTTATGGTTTTCTTTAGCAAAGCTTTGTTCCATTTCAGCGACTGATAACACAACACTTAGGAAAACTGCTAAATCATGAGAGAGTAATTTTGGGGAATGAATAATTTTTGTCTGCAGGATCTTGCTAGAAACGCATAAACCTGATCAGTTTGTTTCTGGTAGTGTGTCCTGAAGGCTCATAACTGACTGGGCTGTGGGACTGTTTACATAACAGAAATTCCATGTAGTAACCAGGGTTTGTGACATTTTTTGAAATGGTGCACTTCAAAACAGAGCTGGACACCAAAAACCCCAAAGCAGAACCCGCCTTCCTTTTAATACCTGAGTATTGTACGAACTGGTTACACCAGAAGCTGTCACTGATGTATATTTTGCCTGCCTGTTCCTGTACATGCCAATGATGTTTAGCTATTGACTTTGGGGAGTCCTGTCCCAGTCAGATGCTGTGTACTGCTTAAAAACTGAGCAGCAACAAAAAGCTACAGTTTATGCTGAGCTTTTGATCTTAGCAGGGAACCAGAAGTTTGTTCCTATGAGGAGCAATTTAACTGAAAGGGTTAACAAGATCTGTGCATCTGATAAAATGGGTTTTTCTTCAGATTTATGTAGCAGATTTGCTTGAGGGTTCCTGTAAAATTAATTACAGAGTTTTCATCTTACTTTTCTAAGTGTAGCATTGCACTGGGGAGGAAAACGTGTTTGTGGTATAAAGTAATATCCTTCTAGGTTTGCTTTTGGGTTTTCCAGAATAATTCTATGATTGGTCGCTTCTGTAGCATTTACAGTGGAGTATTGAAAGAAAAACCCAGTATGCAAAAAAATTTAAAATTTCTGTAAATCTACGAAGTTACTTTAGTTTCTGCAAGGAAAATCAGTTTGACTGAAACTCGGTTATTTTCAAGAAAGAACTTTGTTTTTTTACTTTATAAGTGGCTTAAAAGGACTATAAAGGATCTTTTAAATTTTCAATTTTCATATAAAAAACAAATCCTTTTTTTCTGACAGTTCTGCTATATGAAAAATCACTTGTCTTTTTAAAAGTAATTAAGTGAAATTTCTTGGTAGACATTTATAGGCAGTTGTAACTCTTCCTTCTTATTGATGACCTTGGTTTTACATAATCACCTGGATTTTAAAATTTGTGCTTTCTTAGGCTGTGTTTTCTCTTGTTTTAACTAGCTATGGTGTTTCCACAGAGCTGGGAAAAGTCAAGCATCACAAATAGATAACTTTCCATTCTCAGGAGGCCTGCTATGTTGCTTCTCACATAACTAAAGAGAAGGTAGTGTAGGTCTTGAAACCTGTAGACTGTAATGTGGATGAAAAACTTCATCTTTTCCAGTACATTACTTTGAGGAGTATGCTGGAACCCAGAGCTGTGACACCAGCACGGAAGGGTGCGGTAGAACTGGCTACTGGTTCTGCTGGTAGCTGCAGATGCTTGAATAATGGTGAGAAAGAGGATTTTCAGGGATTCAGGCAGCTGAGTAACGAAGCTGTTCTAAAGCTCGCTTCTTACCTTGTCTTTAGTACAGTTGTAGCTCCTGTTAGGAGAACAAAAGTGTGCCTATTTCTGCTGCAAGTGGAATCCGTGTTGAGATATGGTCTTAATTATTTCTGTTGTTTGCTTGATTTCCCTCTGTGCACATGTGCACACACTTCATTTTGTAATGTGACAAAACAACGCCTTTGTCCCCGTTTTTCCCCCCATGTAAGTTACTGAAGTAGAAATAGAAAAAGAAAGGGAAAGACCAAATGAAAGATTCTTTCTCCCTTTCCAAGTTATAGCTGTAAGGACATAAAACCTTTTCATATGGTGCAGCGTTGTGGGTCCTTTAACCCATGTGATAGAGAGGGACTTCTGAACTGTCCCGTAGGGCATTTGCTTATGCATTAGCAGCCTTTAAAATACTACTTCATAATTTCTCTTCTATTTTTCAAAGTGGTATATGCTGTAGGGTTTTTTAATATAGTAAATGACTTTGCTTGTCAAAGGGAAGGTTCATAGAACTACTTATTCGGTACAAACTCAAATATGTGTTGTCATTAACACCTTTCTCCCTGCCTCTCCCTCAGGAGACTCGTAGTGTCTATCAATTTCATTATGTTAACTGGCCTGACCACGATGTCCCTTCGTCTTTTGATTCTATTCTGGACATGATCAGCTTGATGAGAGAGTACCAGGAACATGAAGATGTTCCTATTTGCATACACTGCAGGTATCAAATATATTTATCTTTTAGTTTTTTAACATTTTCATTTTTTTGAAATCCAGGCTTTTGTTATGGGATGCACTAGTTTTGTTTCTAAATCAGAATTTATTTATTTGTTTTAGTTTTAAAAGAATTCTTATGTCAAAACTTAATTCAAAATCATACAAAAGACTTCAATTCAAAAGGCTTCATTTTCTTAAAACTGATGCCACAGTGAAATTTTGCTTCTACTTCGGTTTAAGACAGAATATCAATCACAAAGGAATGAGCCTTTGAAAGGGAACCCATTTGATCATTCTTAAGACATAAATCCTCATGAGGACAAAACAGGCCTTGAAGATCATTGCAAATCAGCTTGGGTGTAAAGGCTCCATTCTCAATAGGAGAGACTAAGTAGCATGTGCATCACTAAACTGTCTGTCTGTCTGTCTGCCTTCTAATATGACAAAAAAGATCTTTAATGAGCAGATTGTAGTTCCCAGTTGGGAAGTCTTTACTTCTGAACAACAGTTTCATCCTTGACCTGAAATGTGGCTAACAGAAGGACTGTCAAAACTGAACTGCCATGAGAATATTTTGGTGAATTGACAGTTTCTGGCAATTTATCTAGAAATCTTGCCTATGATTTTTATTGCTTTTTAAAGCAACAAAAGTTCATGTATTATGTCAGGAAAAACTGAATTCAGATTTGTAAGCCAGGATATGTTGAATTGTTGGGACTGATTAACTCTTCAGAGCTCAGTTATTAACTCTTCAAGTGCTGCATTATTATTTTGAGTCGTCACTCTTAAGTGAGGTCTAAAACCATAAAAACTGACTTAGTAGTGGAATCTATTTCACTTTGACCTGTTCGTCTTCAATGTCAATATAATTGTAAATGTCAATTCTTTGCAATAGTGTAAATATAATGTAATAAATATGCATGAATTGTGACGCTGCCTATGTAAAATCGAGGAATTCATACTATTAGGAAAAATAAATAAGATAGTTTGCTATCATTGTTATAACTGTCAGATTTATGTTTTTTAGCTAAAAAGCAGAAAATACAGATGTGACACTAAATCAGAAAAATGTGGCAAGTTTTAAATGTAGTCTGTTCTGTCATTTTGCATCATTTGCCATTAAACTTGGAGAGGACCACACCTAATGAAGCAGTAGTAGCTGGGAATAGTGTGACAAAAGAAAGAGGCAATAAAATCATCAGCATTGAAGCATCTTTCATGACTGCGCTTACAAATGGGTGTGAAGACTTGCATTAAAAATTCGATGCTGCATTTTGCACTCCTGATATTTTTTTAAGACACTATAGTGTCAGGTTGAGTGAAATTAAAATGATAGTTGAGAGATTTGGATAATTTTTTTTTAATGTGGACTCTTGAAATATAAAGCTTCTAGTGGTTCTTTTAACAAATTTAAATAATATCTAACACATAGCTGTTTATGTTCATAGTGCAGGGTGTGGAAGAACGGGAGCCATCTGTGCCATAGATTATACATGGAATTTGCTTAAAGCTGGGGTAAGGAATCTTAAAAGAAGTTTTATGACATTCTGTAATTTCATAACAGTGATTGATTGAGCTTCCAAGTGTTCTAAAACAGTGAAATGTTTAAGACAGTCTGGAACTCTTTTAAGAGGTTGGATGTTTAGTTTCATTGCATTCATGCTTTTGTATGAATTTACTTTCCTTTGACAGCAATTTTTTGTCTAAAAAGGTTACTATAAAATTATAATTTTTAAAAATATATATTTCAATATAAATTGATTTTTGAATTCAACTGTCTCAGTCTCTCTGATTTATTTTGCAGCTCCTAAAGCCTGATATTTCAAATGTAAAGGGATAACTTCATTCCAGGATTTTTAGGTTATGAAGCATCATTAATGTTGCGGTGTCACATTAATGATATTGGATGTCTCATTTTGAAAATGTTTGAAATGCACTCATCTGGTCTAAATCAAATGTCAGTTTGGAGTTGCTTTGAAAAAATATTAAATAGTTGCAGTGTGGAGAGAACCAATTAGCTTTAGCTAGAAAAGATAGACTTATTTTTTGATGTGTAACAGCTTTTATATTGTTGTTCTGACAGTTATGTCATTGTAATTAACTTGCTTCTATATTTCAGAAAATACCTGAAGAATTCAATGTATTTAATTTAATACAGGAAATGAGGACACAGAGGCATTCTGCAGTGCAGACAAAGGTATAGTTTGTTTTAAAATGAATGTGGTAATTATCATTATTCTTTGTAAAAATCTTGTGCGCTAATTTTTATCTGGTAACTTACCGTAGGAGCAGTATGAACTTGTCCATCGAGCCATAGCACAACTGTTTGAAAAGCAACTGCAAAAATATGAAAGTTGTGCAGACTGGAAGATTGCAGATGGAGTGGTAGGTGTCTTTCCCATATGTAGCTGTTAGCTTCTGATGAAAATTCTCCTGTGAAGTCTGGTTTTTCAAGTGTTCAATGGTGTGATCTTATTAAGTTCTCATGTTTTTTAAAGTACTACTTGCATTGGAATAGATTAGGGGAAAGAAAAATAAATTTAAATTGCCTTTGTCAGGAGCCTTCATGTTCTACCCTTTTAACAAAGGAGAAAAAAAGTGAAAAAAATATTCTTCACTGGTATTCACAGTATTTGTGGATTTTTTTCTGTCGTTCTGTCCTTCCCCTTTAAATTTCATGTCCCCTGTTTTTTCTCTTTTTCATGTTTAGATATATTTTCTTGGCTGTTGCTGGGCACAATGTGAAAAATGGCTTTTTGGATTAATATATTCTCTCTCTCCCACAGTTCAGAACTCTGTACCACCCTTTATCCCTGGATAATGTTTTGTTTATTCCGTGATTTTGTCTGTCCCTTCAGTACCTAATTGGTGAAGATTCCATAGCTCTAGAGGGAGTATGAGTGGTATCTTCTGGACTCTTTAAAATATCTGGAAGCAATTTTAAATGTGTTTTTATTAATAAGCACCCATTTATTTTAGGGATTTAGCTGTCCTGTACTGTGCTTTCTAAGAAGTTTAGAATGTTTTCAATTCTTGAATGAAAGGCATACACCCTTCTGCTAACTCCTAAGAATTTATACCAGTTCATGCAGTACTTACAAGGTCTTTAGTCATGACAAGAAGCCTGTTAACAAAACGCAATATGGATAGAGCAGGGTGCTTTTATTTGTTACAACTTTGGTTAAGCTGATATATGATTTTTTTTTTCCTGAGGAATGAGCATGACAGCGTTTGGAACATGCAGATTGATTAGCTTTGTACAGAAGTGATTTTTAATTACTTGAGTTTTGATCATAAAATAATAGGTAGATCAGTCTACTGTATCTTCTGGTTATTTGACTTAAATCTGACCTGTGTCTGTGCTCTCATATAGAATCAAAAATGTCTCTTATTTACTTATTCCTATTACTATATGTTGTATATTACTTACCTGTTCCAGAACATGAGTAGGGCTGTGGCACAATACGCTGATACATATGCTTTGTCTGTGACAAAGGGAAGTGCTCTTTAGTACAGCTTAAGAGATTTGCTGCCTAATAAAACAAGACCAAATATAAAATGGATAGGTAATGTACATGGGGGTGAGAGACTGATAAATCCCAGCTCTGAAAAAACAGTGATGGAGTGGGAGTGTGAGTTTAGAGTTTTACTTGGATGCGATCTTGGTTTATGATTAATAAGTTGTAAAGGAAATTTAATTTTAGCAGTTACTTGGTAGCTAGTGAGAGCAGAGAATGTAATGTCCTTGTGTGGGTACCTTGCAACTTGACTTGTGTGTCAAGTCTGCTTATCTCAAAAACATGTTACAGAATTTGAATATTAAACAGCTGGACAAGGATCAAAGGTGTTGGAAGGCTCCAGCTAAAGAACAGCCAGACTGAGGTGAAGAAATGGCTGAGGCTTGACACAATAGAGGCTGAGTATCAACGGGAAGCTGATTCCTATTAACTTTTTCTAAGGGATACCAGTGAGACCTGAAGGACTTTATAAAAAAGTGACATTTTTATAAAAAACGCAGCATGAAACTGCAGAGTTCCTTGCAGCTGAAAGCCTGGATCTTTGAGGTGAATATCTCACCACCTTGGAATCTTCTTCCGTGAATTTCACTGACCTCTAAACTATGAAATTCCAGAGTTGCAATCTGTTGGAAAGCATCCTAGGGAAGAATCCCTGTATGCTTGGCCTGACCTTACTCTTCCCTGGAAATTCCCTTTTGGTCACTGCTGGAAGCAAGGCAAAATAAACCTCTGACTAGGCACAGCCCTTTTTGCGTTGGGAAATGATGCTTTTTCCTATTGTTACTTGAATAATTCTTCAGTAAGGTTGAGGGGAAAAAAGTCTCATAGGTGAGAGTTTCTGTATCTAAAAATTTGGTAGTTTAATTTGCTACTGTCCATTTGTTAAAAAATTTACCTTCAAGGAATTAACTGCTGTAGGCTTAGCTTCTGTTTTGGATTTGTAAGGGAAACCTGATAGATTCAGTTAAATATTTTCTCATAGTTCTAGCCTGATTCTCAAAACTTTGAAGCTCACTCAAGACAGTGTTTTTGCTATTCTGGCACAGCTCCCTTTTTCCCTCCAAGAGTGGTTATGTAGCATCTGTTGTATTTAATGTCTGATTTTCCCCAGAAATTTTCTAGTTTGTTTTCTTTTAAAAACCAAACATGCATTCTGGGATGTATCTTGGTTAAAAAACTAATTCTGAGGCAGGAAATTTTCAAGTAACTTTATGAAATACAATATGATAGTCTAAGGCTCCTTCATAGGTGTTACTCTGCCTGCAGATGCTACAGCAACTACAAAATCTTCAATATATGAATGGTTTTAATTATGTCCAGTGGAAAAAATTCCAAATAAGATTAATGTGCCTACTTTGGATACATTACTGTTAGTTAAGTAGGAGATGCTACTGGGCTGAAGAGGAAATATGTCATTTATTCTCTTTAGATAATACTCTGAAGAGCTGGAGTGCTCTGTAGGGTTGGTTTCATGGTTTTGTTTTCCAATTGCTGTTCTCATTTCAAGCAGTGTTTGAAATGGGTTGAGTTCCAGAGGCTTTGTAAGCAGGGCTTGCCAGTAACATCCCAGTAAAAAGTTAATCTGATTGGCAGCAAGTGGCACTATTCATAGGGAAGTAGCTCAGACACAATCCTGAACGTGTGTTCCTGTGAACGTGCCAGCTTTGCCCTGCTGGAAACAATACTGTAAAAAGTCAACAGCAAGGCATGCAGGGTTTGGAAATAGACTTATGATAGGGCTGAAATTTCCATTAGAATTTGACAGATTCAAAATCATGTAGAAAATGCATACATGATAGACTTTAATGTAGTAAATGTATATGCTTTCCATGTAGTTATACATATTGTGAACGTGTAGGACTACGAATGTGCTTAATTCTAAGTATATAAATGAAATAAGAAAAGCTCTGCTCAGATACCAATACTTTCAACAGTCCCCCGCTGTAGCCAAATTTCAGGGTGAAGAATTGCTGCTCAGGAGCAACTTTTGCTGATAAGAAAATAATTCAGATGCTAAATTTGATAATAAGAAGTATTCCCCACCCCCACTTAGCAGTACTTTCAAGTTACCAAAGAATTATCTTTGCACAGAGTCTTGGACTGAAGCCCTTCCCACTGAAATTCTTGATCATATTGTCATGTATTTCAAGTCGATAGCTGTGCTTCTCACCATCATTGGCATTGTTAGTACTGCTGTGAAAATATTACACTTGGTGTTGTGTTTAGAAGCTTTGAAATATATGTGAGATCATTAGTCTTGGTCATCTGATAAGATATCAGTCAAATTTGTATCAGTAAAATATTTTATGAGTTATTTAAGAAGGTTCTTCATGAGCTGAAGTGGACTGTAGCTGTCTTGGAAAATCTGAATCATATGGAATTTCATCAAGTTGGATGTTCTGTTTGGAAGTCAGAAAAAGCAAATTGGTTCAAAGACAAACAACCAAGTTCACTATCTCTTCAAAAATATTTCTGGTAGAATTTTGTCTCTTGACAGTACCAAGCATGTTACATGTTACAGTACTGCAAGTCCTTGTTTTGCCCTTATCCATGAGTAGAAGCTTCTGTCAATGAACACTTTCTCCAAAATCAGGCAGTGCTCGTACTCTCCGGTGTCTTGCATTTCATGCTGTAAAAGCAACAGTTGCTTTGGTTGACTGCACTTTTAGAAGTCATGGAGAAATCAGCTGCTATAAGAAGAATGTTTTTACTTGAAACATTAATGGTTTAGAAACAGTAAGTGAAAAGACTTTGCTGTTTATATTCTCTCTGCTGTTTGGCAGCTTGGACGGATATTTTTTGTCATCACAGCATTCGAAAAAATCCTATATTTTTTCAGAGACATTTATCTTGTTGCCTCTCTTGGAATGTTTTATTTAATCTGAGTCACTTGAGTGTATCGTTTCAATCTGAAGTATTTCTCTTTTTATCCACTGATGCTCAGTGATTCCCATGCTGCTTTGTGATAAGGGCAAAAGGAATGCCTCATTTCCTTTTAAGGGAAAACATGAGATTACTTCTGGAGGAGTCTTTGCAGTAAATTTGCCAGTATTTTACCAATACAGAAAGCTTCTGAATGACATTAAATATTTCCACTGTGAGTTCCAAAAGAAAATTATACATTGCAATTCCTGGGCAAAAGATTTTGAATTGTAGGCAGTGTGTGTGAAATCTCAGTCTAAGACTACGATCTTCTATTTCCTTGAAGTTAGTGACAGCTCTCTTTGGTGATTCAGCCAGTAGAGGAAGCAGATGGGGGAAAGACCCACCCTTGGGAGGCAATAACACAGTTTAGGTTACCTTAGCAAGCTGGATTCAGACACTGCATCTGCCATGAGAGTTCCTTGATTCTCTGCATTACTACAGGAACATAAGTTACTCTGCATTGTAGTAGACTAGAGGTAATCTACACTTCAAAGTATTTGAGCTTATGGTCTTTTCATTCATTAATGTAGTCTTTCAGAGGTCGATATGCACACATCTATATATGTGCAATTTAACAGATTACCTAGAAATCCCTATGAGCATTTTCACTTGATCTCAGTAGCTACCCCCTCAGGGGAGTAACTCCAAGAGATTTGAACTGTTGAGCATTTGATGCATATAGACACAAAGGTTGGGGAAAGATCCTATTTTTTTGTTTGGCCATGTTGCAGTGAGAAGCCTGCCACAGTAGGATAGTTGTCTCCTGTGAGAAAGCAGGGTGCTGCACTGAACACTTGATGAATTGCACATTTGTTAATCCATTTTTTAAAAATTATTCTGTGTGATGACCCCTGTGAGTTACGTATGTTGTCCTGGTTTGTCTAAGCTGATACTTTAAAAAATTGTGCTCTGCCCGAGAATGCAACATCTGTCTAGAGGAGCAAGGGAGTGTTGACTGATGTCAATAAGCTGTGCTTAGGAAGGCTGTGCAAGGCTTTTTCTTAATACCACCATCTGCTCTTCTCAACAGATGCAGTCATCCCAGTGAGGTATCCTATATTCACTTTCAGAGCTGAGCTTCCTCGTTTCTGCTCCGTGCTGTTTTTCTGCATGTTTGCCTATTCGCTTGTTTTCGTATATGACAGGGAAATCTGTGAGCTGGTGTCACTCAAGGATGATAAATACTCAAAATACTGGTTATTCCTAATTTCTTGTAAAACAGAACTGAAAACAAGTAACAGGGAATGACTTCTCTAAAAGTAAATTAAGTCTTCATGAAAACATCAATTCATTGAGCTAATTGAAGAAAGTAGCTAAGTACCTCTTTTTTTTTTTGGTGACAGTAATTCCTGTAATCATTCTTGCTCCTCATTCAATGTAACTAAAGTGAATAGATCTGGAGTTTAACCTGATGCACAAGTGAAAACTTTTGAGCACCCATCTGCCTGAAGCCCTCCCAGTGTAGAAAGTTGGGGTAACCACTGGCTTTTCTGCTGTTAAATTTGAAAGTACTGTTTTGTGTCTGCGGGTTTTCTTGTTGGATTTTCTTTGTTTGGGGATTTAATTTTTTTTTCGAGGAATTGCTTTTGTAAACTCTGTGACTGTGTATGTGCCTTGGACATTTGAGTTTATATACATTCTTGTAAGGTATATACATACATTTAGTTTCCAGTAGCAAGAATGGTAGTGCCTTTTCAGCCACTTCTGCTTGTCTCAACTAGAAACAGCTCCTTACTGTATACATGGAGTTTTTAGAAGCTTTGACATATGTTAGCTTCTTTCATAAGCTTTTTCTTCTGCCTGTGAGAAAAGCAT
This sequence comes from Pardalotus punctatus, assembly GCA_013400915.1. Lineage (NCBI taxonomy): Eukaryota > Metazoa > Chordata > Aves > Passeriformes > Pardalotidae > Pardalotus > Pardalotus punctatus. The sequence goes on from VZTX01011473.1 coordinate 50,236, forward strand.
ATCTCAGGAAACATTCTGTTCACAAACACTTCACTTTACAAACATAGAAGGACAGGGATGCAGCTGCTGGTTTGTTTTCTGGACAAGTTAGTCTAGAGCCAGGAGGCACACCCCTTCCCTTGCCAATACCCTCTAGAAAACTGAGTGCATAATTAAGAAATCTGTTCCTCAAAACTTTTGTACTGGTGAAACTAAACTGGGAGACTTTTCTGATCTCTTGTAGGATGGAGAACTTGGTGGTAAGGGGAAGGAGCTCCTGTGGAATCTCACTCTTTCTAGTATCTTTCTGCTTTATGAAATTTGGGTGTGCTGTGGTGCTGAAGCAAGGCCAACAGCCTGCTCTGCTCTTAGGATGCAGTTGTTCAGGATGCATTGGTTTCTAGTTTTGGTTGTTAGTGCCTAAGAATAAGGGGAGCCTTTTTATTACAGTACCAATATAGTGGGGAGGAGCATGACACAACCATTGAGCGGGAAACAGAGTTTATTGTTGAATACTGGGAGCCTCAGCATCTTTGGCACCGATCTTCAGAATGGTCCTCTGCCTGAATGAGGCAATAAAATTAATATTCATGTTTGTTAAGGGCAAAATGGTCTGTATTATCACCCATTACCTGATGTCAAAAAGTTGTAAATTGCTTTTTTACATATTTGAGAGGAGGCTGGTAGAGGATGGGATGTTCATGCCCCATGGTAATGTTTCCTGTGCTGGGGACCCCGAAGCTGAATGCAAACCACTGCCGACATACTAATTTAAAAAAAAACCAAAACAACCCAAATTCCTATTTTTCCACAGTCATCAGCTGCATCCAAAGCAGCATGGGCAGCAGGTTAAGGGAGGATTCTGCCCCTCTACTCCATGCTTGTGAGACTCCACCTTGGGTACTGCATCCAGCTTTTTGGGTCCCCAACACAGGAAGGAGGACATGGAGCAAGTCCAGAGGAGGGACACAAAGATAAGCAGAGCACAAACAGGTCTCCTGTGAAGACAGACTGAGAGAGTTGTGGCTGCTCAGCCTGGAGGAAAGAAGGTTCCAGGGAGACCTTATTGTGGCCTTGCAGTACTTAAAGGGGCTTGTAAGAAATGTGGGGCCAGACTTTTTAGCCGGGCCTGTTGTGATAGGACAAAGTATAACAGTTTTAAATTAAAAGAGGATACATTCAGACTGGATGGAAAGAAGAAATATTTTATGATGAGGGTGATGAAACACTGGAGCAGGTTGCCCAGAGAGGCTGTAGATGCCCTGTCCTGGCTTTCCTGACAACGTTCAAGGCCAGCTTGGACAGGACTCTGAGTAACTTGATCTTTTTAAAGATGTCCCTGCTCATTGCAGCAGGGTGTGCACTATGTGGCCTTTGAAGGTCCCTTCTTACACACTGTTCTATGATTCTATAAAAATCAACCAACCTTGATTGACTGCGGTGGGAGTTTCAGTTGTGTTCATTTAAATGTGAGTGGCTTTTATCTGCTCATTGAGTCTTCCTCCAAAAAACGCTAGATAGTTACAGCTAGTGGTCAGCAGGACAATGAATTCCCTGTGCAATTTCCCTGAAAAGGCTGACACAATCCATTCATTAAGGAACAATAGGGTATTTTTGCTGGAGTACTTGTGCAATATTATATTTGACAGCAAGTTAATGGGGGCAGTTAGGGAAAAACAGTAAGAAAGATCAAAAGATTTAACTTTTTTTTTTTCACAGGTAAAGCTCCACTTAGTACACTGAAGAATAGAATTTGATAATAGACTCTTCACAGTAGCAAACAGTGGTATGGTAACTTTTAAGACAAGTAATGGAAATTAAAAACATGTAACTAATTAATCTAAATGTAAGTGAGGTTAGTTAACTGTTGAGGCAACTTAGTTAATCTTCCAAAGCAAAAACTGCACACTGAATTCAAATGCAACTATCACATCCGAAGCAGAAATTAACAGGGAATTCCCTTTTGTTCTGTAAGACTGAAGAAGGTCAGTATGTCACCAGTCTGAGCAGGTAGGCTGGCAGGTAGCAGACCCTATTGCATAAGCCTGCTTTTGTGCTTTGAAATGTATTAAACTGATTTGGGATGGCTGTTGTTCTTAAAAAATTGATTTTTCAAAAGAGAACTCGTGCCAAAAAAAGCCTTTAGGTAAAATAAGCATTAAAGTTAAGATAACACTAAGGTCCTCCTTGGGTTTGTTGAGTCTTTGGCTGTGGCACATGTTTGGAAATGGTATGTGAGCTCTAGACTCTTGCATGTTCTGTTTTGATTTTTATACACATGTGGTTTTTTACATATTTTCACTGAGTGGCCGGGTTGTAGTTAAATGGTGTTCACAGCCACTCTTGGGGTGCTGTGTTTTAGGTCTGTGGTGGAAACAGTGCTGGTGGTCGTTTGTAGCTAATGCTGCAGCTCTTGCTGAGCAATGTTTGCCCAGTCAGCGCTGCCTGGCTCTCAGCCTGCCCTCCCAGTGTGGGGGAACAGCCAGGCAGTTCCCAGTGATCAAGGAGATATTCCATAACACCCTGTAAGGTCGTGCTCAGCAATAAAGAGGGACAAGAGGGGCTTCAGTGAGGGCTGGCTCAGGAGCTGGCAGAGGTGCACCTGTGGAAGTTTGAGTGATTGCTTTTGCATGGCTTGTTTGATTTCTTTTTATTTTCTCCCACTTCTCCTTTGCCTGCTAAACAATTTTATCTTGACCCACGAGTTTTCCTGTTGTTCCTCTTTCCCCTCCAGGGGTGGGGTGGAGAAATGAGAGTGGCTCTGTGGGGCTTAACTGCCTGCCAGGGTTAACCCACAACAATTTTTTACATGTATATACATGTAAGTGTGTATGGATTTATAAATACATGCATATATAAAATACATCTTTTATATTTATGGTCCTGAAGTGAAATTAAAATCTTCATGCTTTCATGCTTTGTTGGATAAATTAAACTTTCTTGTACACAAATGGGAGATTATTTGAAAGTGTTTTAGATTAGATGCATTAGGTGACAAGTGGGCAAAATCCTTCTCATTTTCTTACTATATTGTAGATTAGTCTTATCTTCACTGGAGTGATTGTACAAGTGAAAATAATTAGACTGATTGGAAAATAAATGCTTTCAATATGAGTAATTTGGAGGGTGTACAAAAGCTTGCTCACTACTGGAAAAAAAATCAGCTTTTGAGTATTTTCTCTAGTGGCTTGTTCAACAGCAAGCAAACCAAATCTTCAGTCAGAAAAATTTGAAGTTGGATACACAAGATATAAAATAATTTGGTGTATTTAGAATAGAGTTTTGAAAGTGATCTCTATATGATAGCCAAAAATAGGTCATATTGTTATGTATTATTGCCAAGTATCATTACAAATCATTGGACCTTACAGTTCAAATATTGTGTGTATTAGCTTTACAGCCAGGAGTAAAAGTACGCTTTTTTTTTCTTTTAATCAGGATGAAAACAATACAGAGAATGCTGTAAGTTCTTCAGATGCTGAGAAACAGGATTCTCCTCCACCAAAGCCTCCACGGACCCGCAGGTAGTGAACTGTGTTCATATACTATTTTAAGCTGAAAGATTAATAAAAAGTGGAATAAAACTACTGATACCATAAAGACTTAAGAGGCATATGTTGCATATAAATAGAAATATACCTAAGACAAAGAGGAGTCTTGTAAATAACTTATATAAGCTACAATATCTTTGTGAAGTCTGTGTTTGAATATACCAGCCTTACAGTGATACCTGTGAGTAGACAAGCATGCACTTTTACTAATCAGATATGTTACGTCTACTTGTGTTTTAATTCTGCTAGGTGATAGTCACCAAACAAACTTAAAAGAGGCTCAAATAATGACTGAACCCTCATTTTTGGAGACAAAACCATAATGAAACATACCCATTTGTTCCAGAACAATATCAGACAAGTACTGCTTTTGACTAGAGTATGGCAACCAAATGCTGTTATTATTGAGAAGAATAATTGGTCTCACCAATCCTTTAATTCAGGAGAGGAAAACGTGCTCTTGCTCTTAAAATGCGTAGACATAGCTTTACAGAAGCCAAAAGTAAATCTGAACCAACAGATTGATCAGCCTAAAATGGGTGCCCAACCTAAGTGTTTAGACAGCTAAAGAAGCAGCTCTCCTGAACTCGGTGTCCGAGTCCCCCAGCTGGTTTGCAGAAGGCTTAAAGGGGCTTTGGCAGGTGATCTTGTCTGTGTTGCATTGCCTGTAGTTGAGTAGACATAAGCTGAGCACTTGGCTTTCCTAAAGTTATAGAATGACCTAAGAAACCACCAGCCAGTTGGTATTCTTGCATAATGTTTAGTCATAAGTAAAGTATAATTCCTTTAAAATGAAGAAACAAAGAGATGGAAGCGAGTTGGGGCTTTTTACAAACAAACGTCACAGTTGGTATTATGTAAGCAATGTATTTTTTACCTTATTTGGATTGATGGTAATGTGATTGTATTCAATTATGTAGATTAATGTGATGACACAGGAGTCCATTAACCTGTGTTCATGATGAGTTCCAAGCTCTTGAAACTTCATCACTGAGCTTAGAAATATGGTTGCTGTCCAATAGGTAATTTCCTTACTAGTTTTCCTTGAAATAATCTTAGGTGTACCTTAATTTTTATTATTTTTATATATTAATGTAATAACATATATATAATTCATGTAATTCACGTTTAAGCACACATCTGTCTTATCTGCATTGCATTGTTCTTTACTTGCTGCATTAAGTTAAAATCTTTTAATCTCTCCTTAAAGCCTGGGGTTTTTTTGGGCCTGTTTCCATAAACTCATACTTTCCCATCTGCCAGCATTGGCAGGCAGATTGGTTGCTTAGAGGTGAATAAATGGAAGCTTTTAGCAAAGCTGTTGTCTTTCTAAAATGGAGATTATTTTTGAAAAACAATTAATTACACCCCTCCTGGAAGATGCTTCTGAGGACTGACTTTATTTGCTATTAGTCGCATCTGCTCAAAATACTCACTAATGAGCATGTTTTTTTCTTGATGTGAGTGGTAATTTTACAAATCTACAGCCCAATTCAGTCAGAACATAGATCCAGGTTTTGTGTATTGTGGATGTTTTGGCATAGGTTAACATCCTTTTCCTGGGGAGGATGGGAGGGCAGAATCAGTGAAACATTCTAATTTAATCGCCATATGCAGAAGGAAACATTTTTAGGTTGCCAGCTAAATGTGTACTTGAGTTTTACATGCACTGTCTGAAGAAGTAACAAGCAAGTTGCTAAAGCTACTATTTTTGAAAAGAAATAAGGCTTTTAAATTCTTTACATTGCGTTGTTGGTGGCTTTAGAATGTATATTTAGTAAAGCAACCTGCATTTTTTTAAGGGTTTAAGTTTTAATGTTTGCTTCATTTTTCTAAAGCAAAAAGGGCTATAGGGACTGATAGTGCAGAATACTGTGAGCCAGCTTGGTTTCACATGAACTTGCCTGAGATTATCCTGACTGAGCAAGAGAAAAGTTGGTTTTTATTTCTTGGCCTTGGGGTGCTTGTTTTCCATATTGTTACCAGACTAAGCCATGCTTGCTTAGACAGTAAAGTTTATGATGCCTGTTAATTGTTTTCTGATGGCCCCGAGTCTGCTGGATGAGATGGTGACTCTCCTCTGCAGCCCTTTCCACTGGCTAACCAACCTCTCAGGACACGGCAGAATTTTTCTGTGAAGGTGGCTTTCTCATTCTCGTTTGTTGGGTTTTTTTTTGTGGCATTATCATGAAAGCATCTCAGTATCTTCTTTAAACTTGAAGTTCTCTTCCTCTGAAAGTGTAGCTATTATCACATAGACTCTCATGTCTGTGCTAGGGATGAGATGTCACTAAAGTCTTTTAAGAGTGCAAGGTAGGAAGCTTACTCAGAGAGGTATAATTAATCCTTTTAGTACTTGCTTTGGCCAGGGCATGTCTTGGGGAAGGAGTGTTACTTTCTAGGCTGCTTTTATATCGTTTTATTCTTGGAAGTTACAAGTATCTTTAGGCTATTGATATTAAATCAATATTAATTGGTATTTCATTTACTTATCTTACCATGAAGCATCTAGCTGTACTTGTTTTGCAGAGGTTTTGGAATCGAATTTGCCTTCCAATCTTTTATCACCTTGTAATGTTTTAATGTAATTAAACTTGCTGTACAATATGTGAGTCAAGTAATTTAGCTTAATGTCTCTCTCCATTTGATGTCAACATAAAATTCCAATATTACTCCTTGATTATTACAGAGGTAAACAAGAACAATTCATTAGTGCATACATCAGCACCTTATCCTAGAAATTGCTTGGCTTGGCAGTTGATGATCACTTCTTGTGAAAGTCACCTTCCTTTAGAGGACTTGAGGGGATGGAAAGTCTTTATTAGACATGTTTTAATTCTTTTCAGGTTAATGTAAGGAAAGGGCATAAGTAAGGTTTAACTTTGTTAGATATAAGACTGCAAAAATCCTAAGTTTTAAATTTACAGTTTAGTATTGTACTTGATTTTATATGATGCGTCAGAATTCACAGGGAGCCTCTCAATGCCTTTAAGTATTAGTCCTTGAAATATTTGTGTTCTTAGTAGTTGATTCTAAAGTATTTGGAAAAAAGAGGTGGTTTATTTTAGTCAGGCTTGGTTACAAAATTTCTTTCTTTTCAAGTTCAAATGCAGTTTGAAATCAAAGCATCAACTTAGACATAAACTCACAAAAAGCAAAGATGATGTAATGGCTTTTTTGTATGCAGTGTAATGAAGAGCTACGTGCTGCTGTCTGAAGGAGAAAAGGTGAAATACTGTAGCAGTTTAACTTCTCATCAGATTCTGTTTGGGTTTAAGTCTAATGATTGGAAATAGGTTTCCAGGGTTATGTGTTATTCTGTTTCATTTCAAGCACTGCAAACGATCTCTTTGCGTCTCCTGCAAAGCTAAGATAAAACTCAGTGATGAGTGTTCCTTGTTACTAAGTTGTCTCAAATTCGTTTGCCACAATTAAAAAACCAAAAAGCCATGGTAAGTAAATTTTGCAAGTTAAATTCACCAGTTGGTTATTTTTATTAATTCATTATATTTTTATATAAATTATTTGTCGTACATTTGCAACAGCTTCACTCGCTGGACTGCAGCTTTTTTTTTTTTTCACGTGGATGGAAGTGATTTAATGAAAAAGTAGAAAAATGTGGTTGTCTAGCTTCAGCCTGCTTATGTTGAGTTTAATTTTCCTATTTTAATTATAAGGGAGGATGTAGAGCTTGGTATCTATTTTTGGTTGCTCATAGCAGCTGCATTCCATGACCTTGGCATCACACTCTTTTATTTGAAACACCCTACAGTATGCTGCATAGAATAACCATGGATTACTTAGGCTTTTTTGATTTTGAACACTGGCCAAGTTTCATTTAAGTCTGAACCCATTGTGTGCAGTTTTAATAATATAGCTCTTTTCTGTTAGGAGTAGAATGGCTTAGATTTTAAAACATTCTAAAAATTTACAATGTGTTGAAAGGAAAGCAATATATGGCTTTTTTCATGTATACATTTTTGGTGGAAAGCTGTGGGAAGGTGCGCTTTTTTTTTTGACAAATTATAGTACTTTTGACAAATTGTGTGTAATTGTTACTATGACAAATAATTTTAAAAGTTGTTATTGCTTGATTCATAGTTTACCTGACAGCTGAGAAGCCACTGGCACTAGGGCACTGCATCAGCTGCTCAGGCTGCGTGGCAATAAAACTGTATGAAAAAGCTGCCTTGGTCACCCAGGGAAATTCCATATCCAGCTGAAAATGAGGAAGTGCCGAGGTAGTGGCATTCCAAGATAATCAGGAGCAGTTGGATCTGAAGAGGCTCTTCAGGGCTGAGTCATGACAAAGCTTTCTATTTTTTTGCCACACAGTGGGATTTTACAAACGTATGTGTTTATTTAAAGGTCTAATACAGGAAAGCTTACTTTTCTTACTTGAATGGCCTGGCTTTCTTTGGTTCACTGACTCTTTTCTGTCTCAATATCCTCTTTCATGAGCTTTCTGTTAGTTTCCTGGTATTTTAAATCAAGCTGGTTTTGCTGTCTTCTGTTGTTTTCAACAGTATTAGTAGCTCATCTTCAGATAATTTTCTGCCTCTGGGGGCAGAAATATCTCTGGAACACAGCTGTTGAAGGACATGCCCAAAGACAGCATTATGCAGCATCCCAAAATGCCCAAGATTCTCAAGAGTTTTAGAAAAAGCTACTGCCAAACAAAGACCTTCTGAATATGTTCATATCCCAATATTTCTGCTGTGTGGATACAAATAAAAACGTTATTTGCAATGCAGAATGTATGAAATAGTAACATTAAAAATGGCAGTAAAATGGAAAAATTGTTATCTATTGGTATCTACTTCCTTACTTAAAGAAAAAAATACATTAGAATAAAAAATACATTTGTTTGGGCATCTCAGTTTCTGAGGACAGATATCCTTCAATGTTAATAAGGCGAAGAATGAATTTGGTAAATAATTTCTAATTTCTTCACGGTAAGCTCTCATTTAAGAGTGAAGGAATGGCATTTAACTTCAAATGTAATGGGCAACATTGTGGTAGTTGTTGAGATGTGTACGAGGAAGTTGTTTAATCATCTTTTGGGTTGCTGACTTGGGCAGCATTTCCTGTACCATCAGTTCTATGGATACAGCTAAAGGAACTGTTTGAATACACATGGGGCTCTGATTACCAATGGATCTCAAAGGGTAGAGTGATTTCATTGAACAGTAATTGCTGAAGAACTTAAAGAATTTTGACTGTTATTGTGGACCTATAACCTTGTTATGTCTAGTTTAAGGCTAATTTGCTCCTTTAGCTAATCATAATGCTTAATGTTAGGTCTGTACCAGATAAGAAATTAGTTTTGCTGATTGCAAACAACTCTGGGTCAGGAAAATCAGGTCACTAAGGGAAAACCATGATTTTCAGCTGGAGGATTTGGTGGAGATTACTGATGAGCATCACTGCTGGTAAAAGGGGACATGTAAACATTTGTGCAAATGCACTCACTCTCTGTCTCCCTCCGTGTCCCCCTCCCCCATTCGGAACAGAGGAGAGAAATCCAAGAGGAGGGAATTCTCCTGTCCTCAGTGTATATTAAATTGGAGCAAGAATTACATCCCCCCCTTTCCTCTCTTATCTTTACTAATTCAGGCAAACAACTTATTCTGAAGCTTACTCATTTTTCAACAGCATCCAGAGGCAAGAGTTCCCAAATTACTTCTGTTAAATTGCTTTGGTGTGCTTTCTATACCTCCTGTTTCAATGTAAAGAAAAATAGCAATATACAAGTGCAGGGAGGAGAGGAAGAGAAGGAATTTGATGCCCAACTCTGTGACAGGAGTCAGGCAGAGAATGGAAGAGATCACCCAGAACTGCAAGGGGATCTGGGATTTTCTAGATACAAGGATACAGGCACTTCTCGAAGATAATTTGGAAGCTGGGAAGCGTGCAGTACTTCAGGGAGTTAGGATTTTCATAAACTGAGAATCCAAACGGTTCCCTTTAGTGTGGAACACCTTCCATAAAGATTTTAGTTCTTCAACCCATACTGCTATAGCTTAGTGCTAGTAAAGTCACAAGGATGAAGCCCATGCAGTAGCCTGTCCCAAGTCAGGTATGCTTTTAGTTGTTTACAAGACTCAGCTGTGAGACAGGCCTTCGGCTTCTTTTGTTTTGGGGTATTTTCCTGTACATCTCAAGAATTTGCACTTGCTATGTCCTCCTTAGGCCTGTTTGGAAGTAGGAGAGCCAGAAGTACTTTGATTTTGTCTGTGATGTGGCATGCAGACAAATAATGAGAGCCTGATGCCCTTCTTTTGTAGGCAGAGTTCCTGTGCAATTGTGTAGTCCTTATGCTGGAGGGTCTCATGAGAGCGGAGTGTAGGGGCAGAGTAGAATTCCTTGCTTCCATCTGCTGGCCACACTGCTTTTAATGCAGCCCAGGACATGGTTTCTGGACTGCTGGGTCATGTCCAGCCTCTCCTCCACCAGCACCCCCTGGTCCTTCTCCACAGGGCTGCTCTCAGTCTGTCCAACCTCCAGCCTCTATGGACACCAGGGGTTGCCCCAGCCCAGGTGCAGCACCTTGAACTTGGCTTTGTTGAACCTGATGATGTTCTCATGGGCCCACTTCTTGAGCTTGTCCAGGTCCTCCTGAATTTTTAAAGAAATGAAAATGATAAAATGCTTAATTCCTCTTTGTAGACAAAACCTTTATCAGTTATGCTAAATGTTTGTAGTCAACTATTCTGCATCTAATCTGACCATATGCTTGAAGAACTTCTCCTTTTAAGTAGCTAGACATGAATTGTAGTAGTAAGTGCTGTGGTCTTGCTAATATGCACTGTAATTTGGATCATATATTCTACTGTGAATATTTTTTTATATTGTATGTACCTCATGTCAGCTAAATTTGGTCTGCGACTATGCGGAGACTATTAAATACACAAACATAAAAATAATATCATGTTGGGCATGTACAGAAAAATAAAAATTAAGGAAGTTATTCAGTGTTAAGCGCGCTGTTAAGTTTTTGGGTTTTTTTTAAAGCAATCTTTCTTGGCTTTATTGAAATTTGAATTCCATATGTCAGATTTCTCTGAGCCACTTAAGGAAAAAAGTAGTGAAATGCTGCCACAAGAGGGCCTGTGTTACAGAGTCTTTGAAAAAATGCTTCTGGGAAAGGATGTGAGCAATCTTTGAACTATTAGTGAGGATTAGTTGTGGCCTGAATAAATGTCTTTGTGATATTCTGAAAGACATTTTGAGTGTGTTGACTTAATTCTTGCCTACCCCACTAGTCATATTCTATAACCATTGTCTGTGTGCAGTGGAAGGTCTGTGTGGAGTTTGATATTGGTATGAAAGCATTAACTACGGCAGTGGGAGATGGACAAATATCTAAAATCTTGTCAAAACACAGAAAACTTAGATGCCTAATTGTGTTTTGGTTGTTTTGCAGTTGCCTTGTAGAAGGAGATGCTAAAGAAGAAATCTTGCAGCCTCCAGAGCCTCAGCCAGTACCACCAATCCTAACACCATCTCCCCCGTCAGCTTATCCAACAGTCACTACGGTGTGGCAGGACAATGACAGATACCATCCAAAGCCAGTTTTGCACATGGTTTCATCAGAGCATTCAACAGACCTCAATGAGAATTATAATAAATCAACAGAACATTCAGGGAAGACTGACCCCAGCGAACACGCAGAGAAGAGGCTGGAGCGCAACTTAAGTTTTGAGATCAAGAAGGTACCTCTTCAGGAGGGACCACGAAGCTTTGATGGGAACTCCTTGTTGAACAGGGGACATGCAATTAAAATTAAGCCTGTGTCATCCTGTGTAATTGATAAGAGCTTTAAGCCACAGGAGCAGATTTCAGGGGATTCATTTGTAGATGCTTCTCAAAACTCATGTACAGAATACAGCGTGCCACAGTCTAACACAGCCTTAATACCCTCACCAGAAAGTCTGCAGAGTCAGCAGGTGTCTGACACCCCAGCGAGACCAGATCGTCTGCCTCTGACAGAGAAGGGACACGCCACATGGTCGCTACACGGGCCTGAAAATGCACTGCGTACGTCCGTGTCTGAAGAGTTGTCTTCAGACACCTTGTGTCACGGTGTTAAAACTCTCTCCCTAGTATCAAACACCCCAGTTGAACATCCTTGCAGTGATAATGTTGATCATACTCCTCTTTCTGTCCGAGCACCCCTCTGTTTTACTAATCCTCTCCATTCAGATGATTCTGACACGGATGAGATGAACTTTGACGGAGCCATGAGCAAAAGCGCGTCCAACGTGTCAACCGCAAGTGCCACAGTCTCTGCTGCCACTAATACTGAAAACGTTTCTGCCAGAAAAGTATTGCCAATGTCTATTGCTAGGCAAGACTTAACAGCTGTAACATGTTCTGAAGATGGCAAAGGTAGGTTTCATTAAGGTTCAGAAGTTCTGCTCTTTAGCTAGCTGCATCTGTAGAGTTGGACAACATAAATTTCTTTGCACTGCAATTTTCTAAATGTAAATTTAATCAGTGCAGTATGGCAGCTTCAGAGAGGGACAACTCTTCCTGCCAGCTTTCAGTTTGCATGTGAGTTATTTTTGGTATAAGGTACTACAGACCATGATTAGTTGCTTCAAAAGCTGTATTGTGAGCTTTATTGTGAGCATTTGTTTAATGCTTTATTTATAATATGTTCCTGTAAGTTTGTATGTAATTGTAGGTTTCTGTGTTATTATTTGGTGCATATTTTTTCTCTATGCCCAGTTTCATGGAAGTGTCTATAGTATTTGGGGATGACTAGTCAAAGCATTTTAAACAGGCTTGTGCAAATGCATAATAATTTCATGCTTACCGGTTGATGTGCTGTTCCTAAAAATGTAGATGTAACCTTATTCACTGTGTTGGTCTTTGAAGTTGCTCATGATTTTGCTCCTGCATTCTAATAGTGTTGTAAATATTTAGTTGTGCTTTCCTCTTTTTCTGTGCATGGCTGGGGGTGACAAGCTAATATGGCTGTTCATCTAGGATCCAAGTTATGCTTTATTAGTGGCTTTTTTTTTTTTTTGTGAAACAAAAGGTTGCAAGTTAGAATGTTGTTTACTGAAGGCAAAAGGGTCCCAAAACACGCAGGTGCAGCAGATTTCAGTCAGGCTGGCACACTTGGATCAGATGGAGGACAGAGCTGGGAAGAAAAGATTAGGCATCGGTAGCTGTTTGTGCAAAGCCCAAAAGAACAATAAGTAAGGCTGTGGGGCTGAAAGAACATAAACTTCTGGATTCAGCTCAGACTCCTGTGCTTGGAGCTGCCTACAGTGATGGCCTCACCTCAGGAGTCTGTGCAGACCTCATGATTTTCTGGAGTGAAATGGGGCTCAGTGTATGATGCAAGATGAAGAACCAACTGAATTGAAAATACTGGCTTTGTGAATTAAATGTTCACTAGAAGTCATATATCCAGAGATGTGAACTGTTTTGCAGCCTTAAAAACAATCTGTTTCTATACATTTTGATATAGATCTATAGATATTGTGAACTGTATCTATAGATCTATAGATTTTGTGACACTATGTGTAAACACAGAACAATATTTGCACATACCTGTATATTTTTAATGCTGTGACTTAAAAGATGCTTTGCAGAGCTGACAAAGTCCTTTTGTCATAGTTGTTTCAAATTTGCAAGGAGTCCTCCTTGGATTTGTTTTATAGGTTTGCAGGCTATTGTATTTTTCCTTTTAGCCAGAATTTTTTTCTTCTTTCCCAGAGCAATTATTGTTTATCACTGTTTGGAAATTATCACCTCTCCGTGCATCTCATTATGTAGATGCTATAAGAACATGCAAATAAAATAAGTGATATGTCATAAATATGATAAAGAATTGGAGAAATGTCACTCTAGAATTTGTTTCATGTAACTGTGTATCAAAAACGTCTTGAAATAACAGTACAGCCCTTGTGCTGCTGGTATGTTGATTTCACAGGAATCGATTAAAATTCTAGCATTAATTTTTTTTAAATCATTTATCTCTTGTTATTAAGGGTGTATTTCTTCCCTCGTTGTATGATAGTGAACACTTCCCATTTTATATTCTGGTTGCAGGTCTTGTAATCCCTCTGGGACTCAAGAATATAGGATTAGATCACTTGGCACCAGTGATCCTAAACCCTGTTTACAGTGGCTTTCTCATTTTCATACTGGCTCAGGACTCTTCTGTCTAAAGCTGGGAACATGGGTGAAATCACCAGTGAAACTTGTCTGTGAACTTACCGGCACCAACTGCTGGTGTGCATGATCCTACCACAGAGTTAAATCCTCTTTTTGATTCAAATGAAGTGAAAAGTAGTTGTACCCTGAGGTAAAAGGAAAAAAAAAACAAAGAAAGAGAACAATAAAACAGCAACAACTCCACAGCAGCAGCAACACCCAAACCAAAACCCTAAAAGCTTGCTTTCAGTTAGTGCATATCCATGGTGCCTTTATTTGCTAGTTTTATAGAGCCCTTTCTGTTAATGAAGGTTTTCTTGTGCTGTGTAGTAAACTTGAAGTGGAGCAGAAGTCCCTTGGAACACAATGGCTTGCAGAACTTGATGGAATTCTGTCCCTGCAGCAGCTGGGCATGCTGGCAGGTCAAGCTTCATGGCTTTATTAGTTGAAATGTCTTCGTATTTTTGAATCCTGTGCAGAGTACAGTTGTCAGATGAGATTTCTCACGGCAGCAGCTACTTTAAATTGTTTTAAACCTTTAATTACTACTCCAAATTTCTTAGCAGGTCAGAGAGAGGCTCTTGCTGCCAGAATAGCTTGTGTTAGTGCACTCCTGGGAGGTGAGAGGGAACAGACTGGGGACAGGATGTGGTACTGGCAGCAGCAGCAGCCATCTCCTCTGGCTCCTATTTAGCCTTCCACCCAGTAAACCTTGCACTAGGCTGTTTAACTAGTTTATATCAGCGGTGTGGGAGCCAGTGGGCCTCAGCATGGATGTGGGGAGCAAAACTGAGACCTGAAAGAATGAAGAAAAAATATTAATTGGAATTACTGAGGGTTTTCTCCCTCCAAATTATTTAGACTGAACATGTGTTGTTGTGTTCTTGCTTGCATAACACACAAACGGATCCTACGCCCTTAATGTGAAGTTAATGTTGTTAGATGACGTTGCTCCACAGCATTAGTGTGGTAAACCAAAATGTTTTATAATATGTAGAGCAAACTTTTCTTTTGCTTTAGATTTTATGCCAAGTTTAGGATTATCTGACATATGAAAAGATAAACTTCTAGAAGTCTAGGAGAAAAATCTGTGTTTTTTAACTTACCTAAATGTCATATTTGATTTAGATGCTGATGCTAGTGAAGATTCCTCTCCCCCGCTCCCAGAAAGAACACCAGAATCATTTGTATTAGCAAGTGAACAGAGTGAGTTTTTGATGTTTGGTGATAATTGGAGATAAAATGTGAAAAGCATGTCAGTATTTTATTGTATTTGAATACCCCTGATTTTTGGTTAGTCTGCTGGAGCAAATTGTAAAATGGAATGAAATATAGCATGTCTAGTGTCTTAAGGTTTAACTTTTACACACCCCTGAATGCAGAGAAATTATTTTTCATTTTCTGACTAAATATGCTGTTATATGATATTTAAGTAATTGGAGACTTCAGTGTTAGTGGAACTGGTTTTCAGTCTAAAGGGTATGGAAATGAGATGATACAGTGGGGAAATGCAGTACAGTTAGGGAATTTCCCAGCTGTTTTAGTTTCCTACTGCTCCCAGCTAGGGAATGGGTACGCACATGAACTGTGTTTATCTGATTCTTGGATAAAGGAGAGACGATGACACCTCATTCTGTGCTGCCTGTAGTGAACAAGCCCAGTTTGCCAAGTTTAATGTAGTTCACTCTTTGCCTGTGTCAAAAGGGTAACTGAAAGAGAAAGCTGACACTTACAAATGATGCGCTCCCATTGTCATAGTTCATTCATCAAGCTAGTAATGGCAGAATACAAAATAGATGAATTGACATGAAGTGATAAATTAGGTTGATGCTTGGTACCTTCCAGAAAACCTAATATGATGTAGTTATTTACTGAGACTTTTGTTTAGTGTTATTTTGAAACTCAAGAAATTTTGGCCGAAGTAGTTAATCTAGATCTTTTCAGCATAAAAACATTGAAGTTTTGTAAATGTGTTCTTTGAGCATCATAAACATAGGTAGTGCAGAGTCAAAATGATCCTTTCTTTGGATATTTTGGATCTGCTGCTCTTCTGTGACCACACAAGGAACAAAGCTGTTTTCTTTTAAAAAAAAAAAAATCACTCTCCAGGACTGGAACCACTTAAAACACTTCCATTTTGTTTGTCTTTTTGCATGATGTCAGTAAAGGACAGGTGTGGCTGTCCTGACTTGTATGTTTACTTAGGAGATCTGAAAAACACATACTATTACTGCATAGCTGATGTGACAGAAGTTATAAAACATCCTTGAAAAAGAAGCCAATTCCCCTGTTGATTAGGAACCCCCAAAGGAACAAAATGAACATCCACCATGAAAGCATTGCAGTCTTGTGTTTTGAGTTATGATGTGGCATTTTGCCGTATCTGGAACACTTTTTGTGTGAAGAGATTTTCATGTTTTTACAGGCACATAATCTAAACAAAAAAAAAAAAATTGTTTAGAGCACATTTCTAATGCTGTGTACTAATGCCTCATCATGAGGAGAACGGAAGTATGTTGAGCAGATTTAATTCTTCCTAGGCACACCCCTGCCGAAGCCAGTTCTGATTGCACAGTCGGAGTGGAGCGTGTTGCGTGATCAGCATCTGCCTGAGCAAACAGCCTCCACAGTAAGTGCAGGAGACAAGCCTGTACTAATCAGTCATTTCTAGTTTGGTTGGGAGCTACAACAAAAAGTAAAATATATACTTGTGAGAAGTTACAGCTGTTGGTCATCTACAACTGGCCAGTTTTTCCTCTGCCTGAGCTGCTGAACTGATGCGAAGAGCATGTTTTCTTTCCAAGAAAATTATCTGGTTTTCTAAGGTCAGCAATACTTTTAAAAGGAGTCATCCTTAATATATCTTAAATTATGGCCTTAGGAGTGTAAATATGCTGCTTTTAGGGCGTTTGCTGTTTGCCCTTAATGGATCTTAGGCCAATTCAAACTGGAAGAGAACTGCAGTTTCTTGTCTAACCTGCTGCGTGAAGCAGGGCCTCAGCCCAGGCCAACCAGAGCTTCTTCCAGCTGGGTCTTGAAAACCTCCAGAGATGGACACTCCATATCATCTGTGGGCAATCTGTTTCAGTGCCTGGCAATAGTTTTCCCTTTTGTCCATATTTATTTTAAACAAACTATTTTTTGCTCATCAGATTTCACTTTTCACTTATCCAGCTCACAGTAAAGCTGGCAAAACTTTAAAAGCATATAAATCCTTTTTACATTTGTCACTTTTTTTCATGTGCCTCCAATTCCTCACTTAAAAATATGATACAAAAGATAAATGTGAATTTTCAGGGACTGTAAATGGAGTGAGAACTAACCTACCTAAACTTGCAAATAAGTTGCAGTGTCATGTTTTCAAATTTTTTTTAAACGCTAAGGTTCTAATAGTAAATACTCTTACTAACTACTGTAGGATTTTTTGTCAATGTTGGGTCAAGTCAAAAAGTAGGCAAGTAGGTATTTCCATGAATGCTTTATTTTTTTGGTGATGTTTTCATAATCTTAATTATTCTAACTTTTTTTAGCTTTTTGGAAATGGTTTGTGTAATTATTTTATCTATCTCTCATCAACAGGGTTTGAAAACAACTTCACCTATACTACCTGGTAAGTGGTGGAAAAGCTTTTCTAATTTTTTTTTTTTTTCAAAATACATTTTTCCTACTGAACAGAAATTTGCCTGAACTTGGTGTTCGCTCTGAAAATATCTAACTATATTGTTAAATATACTTATAGTGAATATATTGTTACCGATGATGTCTAAGCACCTTTAGTTTAGAAAGAACATGAACAGATGCCTTTATGCTGATGTATTAAATGGCATTGTGAGCTTTTTCTATAAATAGATGCTATGTGGGATTTCAGCTATCCATACAAACTGTAATACAAAATAATAATCCCGATTTGGCAACCAGGAATAAGTTGCTGTCACTGAACATCTACTCATAAAGAGTTTTCAAGTGTCATTTTTAGGAAATGAGAAACTGGCTTTCAAAGCTTTATTTTTGTAAATAATATTTGATGCCAGTTGTTTTCTGGACTGTAATGACAAGCGGCATTGCCACAGTGGTGACTAAGTGAAGTTACAGTGAGATGTCTGTGTGTTTTCCAGATCGTCCTGAACGAAGCAACAAAACACCAACTGACATTTTACCTCAGATTTCTTTTTCCGGTTCCACTGATACAAGAGGTCAAATTTCAGAATTTCCTGCAGAAGTAACAGATATTGGTAATTACAGTTCTTTCAAAATATAATCACTAGATGGCTTAAACAGGGGATTAGGATCAGCGCTGGTTTGGATAGCTGCTGCTACTGCCTCCCACCACCTCACTGAGATGCAGATCTCAGACAAATAAGCCTGTCTTGTCTCTTCAGCATTGCTGAAGGAGTTTTTCCCAGAATGAATAATTCTTCACTTTGTTTTTATTCAAAGTGTATAAAATACAGAATTTGTCAAATGGGTTATAATTTCTGTAAAGCACTGAAAACTTTCAGAAATAATACCTGATAACTGCTGAGGTATGCAGAGAAGGAGGAAAAAAAAAGATAAAGGCTGTAATACTGTATTTACTGATAAGTGCTTTCCAGTGAGGTTTAAGTAGTGAACTATAATGATACACAAATTCTTCATATTTGTATTTCCTATGGCCAGAGTGCCTTCAGAATTCCTCATACTATAAAGTTGTTTTCTAGCCCTGAGAGCAAATCTGTTCTGTAAGAGCTGGAGCATGTTTTAGTAATCTGACTGCTGCCAGCCTTTGTGAGCCTGTGTTGGCCCAGCAGAAAGAAGTATTAAATACATTTCTTCCCTTAGGTTTTGGTAACCGCTGTGCAAAGCCCAGAGGACCAAGAGAGCCACCCTCAGAATGGACATGATCCCAGAACCAATGGACATTCTATCGATAAATTATACTGGAAAACTCAAGTGCCACTGAGAACTAGAGAAATAGTGTTCCACTTTCCTGGGGGGCGACTAACACAGAGCAGTGTAGATCTAACTATCAATGGTACATTCTTGCAGTGCATCCCACGCAAAACCTGACACATGGTTCACAACAGTGGATTCCAGTATTACAACCTAACTTTTTGCTGGGGCCATCTACCTGCCTTACTACACTTAGGAGAAAGTATTACATATGATTTATTTTGTAACTTCAAGTATTATTGCCTTAATGTCTTTTAACCCTGTTACACGCTGCTTGTAGACATATGTTAATATAGTAATACTTTTGACAGATTGTGTTTATGGACTACTTTTTGCTAACATTTGATTACCATGTATGCATTATTTTGTATATGTACAGGGCAAGTAAGTATATAATTTGATAAAGTTGCAATCATAAAATATTAACAGAAGATGTAAGAAATCTCTGCATGATCTAAATTTTTGTGTACCTTATTTGTAAATTATTTGCCCTGAAGTTTTAGAAAATAGTTTCTGGGGTTTTTTACAAAAATTGCTGGACACACACAGCCAGAATTGCAGGTTAGCAGAGATAAAGATTGTAATGCATTTTGTAAATTGTAAGCAAAAGGTTATTTTTATATTATATACTGTTTAATTGTCAGACCTGATTTGTTCTGGTTTTCATCTAGTCATGGAGATTCAGTAAGTGCCTTGGAACAATATTGAATTCTCTTAGCCTGTGTATGTTACTTCAGTGTTTTGAGTTCATCTGGAATTAGATTATCAAAAATATTTGTACGTTTCTTAGTATATTTGACCTGCCAGTAAAAGAGAAACCATTTTACATAATCAACACTCCTTAGTTTTCATTTTAATATTTCATCAGTTGCAGTCTTTAGAAAATTCATCTCTATCACCTTTCTGTATAGTAGGATTTTACGGTTTTAATATGGCGTGTTTCTAATTTGGGAAAACCAGAACACACTGGTAAAAGGACTGTTTAAATACCACTGTCTTCTCTTACAGATGGGGAATACAATTTTTGTTGTTCAGCGACTGTGTATGTAAGAAAGCAACTTATATGAAGGTTCACCTGGAGCCCTTGCAGCTACACTGTATCTTGGCAATATATTATGTCAAGAGTTAATCCTTATAAGGATTCCTTACTTAAACTTTTCTGTAATACAATCTTTAAATTAAAGAAAGTAAAAATCTCACTATGGGTGTTTTTACTCTTAGGAAAGAAAACTGTGTCCAGAAGCAAAGTGTAACAAAGTGAAGGATGGCAGTCCGGCTTAGCTTCCAGATCTCACACTTGAACAGAACGCTGACAGTCAGAACCTTATGTTTAGTAACTGCTTTAAAAGTTCTGGCTAGCAATAATGCCAGAGAAGCAAAGAAGAATGTTTAGAAGAAAATGTTCATTTTAGGTAGTGAAACTATTTATTAATCTGAACTTTAGCCTTGGAAACATTGTCTGATCTACTACTTGTACCTTTAGTGTCCCTCTGCTAAAAGAGAGCTAATGCCCAGATAGCAGCCCTGTTGTAACTTCCTAAAGGGACATAATTTGCAATTACTGCCTCTGACTGTGGATTTAATCCCTATGTGCTTGGTACATGTGACAGACTGACAAGCTGGGAAGCTCTTTCAAAGAACTGTGTGCACTATAAATACTTCCCATGGATGTAGTTTTGCAATTATTCATTTAAAAATAAACAATTCAATTATATATGCCATCTGGGATAACCTATATCAACTCTAATCTTTATTTGTAAACAGTTCAGACAGCTGGAATGTTCTGCAGTTGGCAGAGTAAGTCTGGCCTGAACTTTGTCTCCCTTCCTTCGTGTTGCAGATGATTAGCTCAGGCTTTCACTCTTATGGAGCTCCTGTGGATTTGTAATGCAAAATGGGCTGTCAGCACCCCTAAGCAGTCCAAATCATTGGAACTCTGGGGAAAAAAAAGTTAAATAAGAAAATTTCCAAATATGTTTTGGATGTACTTTTCAACGATCCCCTCCATATTTGTCCACCAATAAAATACAAGTCTGTGCAGGCAGTAGATTTTCTGGTTTTCACATATGAATTTGACTTAAAGCAAAGGCTGACCCAGATCTGTGCACTTACACATACAGACCATCTGGTTATGTTTAATTAAAGTACATCCAGGTTCATCTTTTTTCCCCCTTAGCTTTGCACAGATTTGGATCATATTCCAGGCTGAGTTTGTCACAGAAAAAACTCAATGAAAGGTTGCAGGCTTTCTTTGCTTTAGTGATACAAAACTGCAATTGTCCTGTATGGGTTTTTGTTTCCTTTGATAGAGATGGTTCACAACTTGCTGTTCCTTACTTTGAGTTTTATATCTTCACCTATTGTATTTCAGATACAATGACAGTTTTGAGAGCAAGGTGAGACCTGCCCAATGTCATTACTTTCTGTATCTGCTCTTGTGGGTGGTGCAACTGCAGGTCTGGGTGCTTTACGCTGAGGAGTTTCACATCATAACTTTGAAATATTCTTGTCTTAACAGCTTCATCAGAAAAACCTAAGACCTTTCTTTGTGGTTTATTTGAAATGGAATCTAAAAGGATTTAGAGTATTACATTGGCTTGCAAATTATCACTGAACACAGATCTAGACCAAGCCATTTTGTATACATATTGAAATCAATTCTGTTTAGCTCCAGTCTTCCATGTTATTTTTTCTGAAAGCAGTCTTCAACTTTCATCTCTGAAGTGCAGCTTTTCAGGCATACAACTGACTTGATCACTGTGGTGAAGAAACAGTAATTCTGCTCAACCCAGCTATTTTTATTAATAACCACTGCATTGACTTGTTTGTCCTTCAGTATTTTTCTAATATTCCATTTATTAATTTTTTCTGAAGATATTAATATTAAACAAATCATGCAGTAAATTATCACATCAAAAGAAGAATGAATTCTCTATGTTTTAGAAATGTGAATTCTCAAGTCTCAGAAGAAAGCTGACTTCCACTACTACCATTGCTTATCTCTTACTCAGCATGTTTTAGGTTGTGCAGTGATTTGGCAGGTAACATTGTATTTTGGTAGTATTTAGACCATTACGCCAGCATTTTTATTTCTTATCTGTTAGGAAAACCTGCTGCGTTTACACATAATTTTCTTTAAAGAAGTTTCTAATTTGGGAACCGGGCAGAAGAATGAAAATCTCAAAGAATTACCTCTGGGTTTTTGTACATTGGAATCTTGGATTGGGTTTCTTTGGAGATAAATCTCTAAAAGAATGAATGAGGTTAAGTGCGACGCAGTGGCTGGGCAGTGTGATAACCCCATGCTGCTGGAGTAGTTGCTTTTAGCTGCAGGTCAGACTGTTGGGAAGCACCCAAATACAAAGCTCTTACCTGCAGCATAACGCTGGCATGCTGCAGGGAGAGGGAACCCAGCAAGAGAGGGTTGGACTAAGGACATATTGGCAATGAATATCACTTTGAAAAGGGGGTTTTGAGGAGGAGCAAGGAGTTAAGGATTTGGGACAATGGAACTGAGAACCAGATACAGTTGCACACAGCTAAGGCTTTGAGAATTTTCTCAGCGTTTGAGGGAGGAGTAACATCTCTGCACTATAAACAAACAAGTTGCAATTCCTGCAGCCCATTGCCAAAGAAGGACCTTTCTCACAATCTCAAAATGCTCTTCAGTGAAATGGCTTCTAAGGGAGGTTATTCTCTGTGGGCTAAAAAGCAGGGCTAAATGCATGGAACACATGAAACTAGGATTCCTGGAGCCCTCCATATATCCTGTTAAGACAGCAAGGCTGTGAGGTCATTAATAACAGGCTTAGTAACATCCAGTAATAGCCAGGCTTTCTGATGTGACTTTTTCTTACCGTTTCAATGCATGTACTTCATCAAAACACAGGTTCATCAAGTGTTGGGTCAAACAGAACAAGAAAATAACTGTGTTCTTGGCTGCAATGCCATGATATCCTCAAGATCTATACCAAATGCTTCACTTCATCATTTCTAAGACTACATGGCAAAAGCTTGGTATTTGCAGTCTTAAAGCAGTGAGCAAATAAAATGTTGTTTGCTATTTTGATCTATTCAGTCATTGTTGCTGTAACAGTTGATGAACTTGACTCTGCCTCTGAAATTATATTGTGTCTGCATGAAGGACTTACTGTGGTGAAGTCAAGGTAAGATAGGTTTTGCATTTTGGCTTAAATCCTGCAATGTTGTGTACCCTGTGCATGTAAACAGCCGTGGTGAGCTCAATGCAGGTATTCATGGGGCTGAGCATTGCGTGTCAGTGTCTGCAGTCCTGGGGCACTCCTGAGGACAGTGGCTAGCTCTGTCTCAGGCACTGTGACTGTAGATTCCAGCTAGTGAGGTGGAAGTTGTCTTTCACATCTACAATTCCTACTTTGATCCACAGAGTTACAGTCCTTAGTATAAAAGATCACAGGCAGGTAAAAAAAATTGATCTTTTGGCTAGATAGTGCCACAATCTCATGGAGAACTTGGCTGTCAAGTCAAATGAAGAGCTGGACTTGGATCAAAATGATCTCATTGGTCAAACATAGAGTATCAAAGATTGCTGAGCTTTTTTCCTTACTTGACTCCACTCTTCCCCAAAAGATACCTGGTGTGTGGTTCCATCCCAGTATATATTACACCTGTTACATCTCTGACCTAATCTGAAAAGGACAAAAAAAATCCCATTAGGTTCCCAGTCTGAGTGTTTTCAAGTCTTTTGCTACATTGGCTCAAATTTTTATTTGCTTTCTTGCTGTTTTCACATCTAATGGTGTATTCATTGTTCAAGTGAGCCTGGAGAAGCTGAAAGAAGACACAAGAGAACCTGAAGAAGACACAAACCTTGAGAGGAAACATGCCAGCTCTCTGGTGTCCATTGGCTGTAGCTGTTCTTTTATCTGCTGCACCTCCAAAATTATATGCTTTATGGTGAATTTTTAACTTTGTAATATCACTTACACATTTTCTCAACCCTGCCCGGTGCACTTCTTAAGGTTTCAGTCTTGCCTGCACTGAACACTATTCTGCTGTAAGTTAAGGAAGGTTGAGCCTGATACACTCTAATTCCATGTGTTACTCTGGTAGCTGGACACAACTGAACCCACCAGTGACAGGCTGGCGGTTTTGTTAAAAAACAGTAATGTAGCTTCTGATCTGTTTCATTAGAGGCAATTGAAAACTAAAATAGCCATCCCTGTGAACTCCAGTAGGGAATCTAGGGTTACTTTTCCCATTGATGTGAATGGCCCGTACCATCAGGCTTTCCTGAAAAAGCACTTGTACTTCGGTTTTTATAAAAGTTAATTAAAAAATTATTCATAACTCAGGTAATGAGATCTGTGGGGAATAATTTGTGAGCACTTCAGAACTGAAGCAAGTTGCCTGGATAGAGAAAGTGATCCAAAGAATGATCTCTGCTTGGTGTGTGGTAAAAAGTGAGTCTGGCAGGGTTGGGAAGAACAAGGAGCACGTAATGCCAGAGGAGAGAGGCGGGAAGAGCTGAACTGTAGCAAGTACAAGGTGGAAACTGTCTTTGCCTGTGGGTAATAAAAGGCTGAGGTGAACTTGTTAAGCAGGTTCCCAGTTTTGTAAGCTCCTCAGATGGGCAGGAGAGGTGTGTCTGGGTAACAGGAATGCGGCACAAGGAAGAGGCTTCTTTAAATAAATTGTTGGGTTTGAGCTTCTCAAATCTGCAATTGAGTACCAGCCTCTTGGGTTTTGCCTGATCAGGCCCAGACAAAGATTACTCCCCAAGGTGGGAGAAAAATAAGGATAATAACCTAATAAGGATAAACTGACCCCTGAAACATCCTGGGGTGGGTGGGAGAGGTGGAGACCTGAAGAATGTTAAGTTCAGAAAGCAATCTCTTATCAGGGATAGATTTTGAGACCTCATAGTGATACCTGAACAGGGGCACTTTATGATACTATGGCCATGCAATGAATACCTCTTTGTCTGCCTGTTGACATGTAAATCACTGATAAGAAGGACGAAATGCAAGTAATTCTTTTTATAATGTAAATCAACCTTTATTATACATTAGGACTAGTGAGACCTCTAACAGCTCTGAAAAGCTGTTGCTGAGCAGCTCTTTCCCCTTTGTCATAAGACAGCAAATTGATACAAGTTCATTGATGCTGGAAAGAACACTCGAGTATTTTTTCCCTAAATCCACCCTTTTTGGAAATAAGTTTTCAGACCCTATGAAAGTATTTCTACAGATAAATTAGTTCTTTACAGTTTGGATACTGAGTGGTGGTCAAAGTTGTCCTGAATTTACGTCTCTGCTACTTCTGCCTTTCACATGTTCTGTTTAGAAAAACTGAGTCCTTATTTGGACAGCTATTCTACAACAGGGAGGGTGGTCTCAGACTCCCTGATTCCTAGGAAAAGGGGTGTCTAGTCTTATAATTTAAAAAAAATTTAAAACATCAGGCCTCTTTTGGACCTCAGGCACCTGCCAGCCTCCTCTAGGCAGTAAGTTGGAATGGCTGCATGAACCAAAAGGTCTCTCAGAGATCTTCCATGTTAGTCCACAAGGCTGAGCTCAGCCCTGTCTCAAGGAAGGGTTTGGCTCCAAGAGAGGCAGGTCTGCCCTTGGGCCTGTCCACAGGGAGGTATTTTTCAAGGGAGCAGTGTTTGTCACTAAACCAAATGCTTTGTGTGTCAGCTGTTCAGGGCTCCTCTCCTCACCACTTCTGGGACATGTGATGTGCTCTAGGGACTTCTATAACTCATAAAATGTATAAGTGCTGTTACAGACTACATCATGTGCCATTATAATTTATATTTGAAACCATGGAACAAGTCCTCACTTTGCTAGAGACCAAAATATTTGTAAGATCCAGAGAGTACGGGGTATGTCAGCGCTTGTAAATTCATTGCACTCTTCAGTTACACAACTCAGAAGGTTGGGTGGAGTTTTTATCTTATTGATGTTATGTAGATATATCAAACAAGCACTTTTCAGTATCTCTTCTTTCAGTGATTAAGGATGTGTGAAGAATTTTTCCATCTGCTTCTTCTCCTCCCCATTAACTCGGATCATCAGAAGCAAGCGGCATGAGGGAGCTCACTTGGAGCAGCCTCTGGGCCAGAGCCTCTGGTCAAATGACAAATCTGTCCTGCACGTTTGCTGGAAGTGGGGCTATTCATCATGTAGGCTCAGCATTCCTGCCTCTAAACCAGGGCAAGACCATACAAGTAACAAGGTACAGTTGTGATTTCACATTAACAGGCTGGGAGGAGCCCGGTTATCTCCCATTTCAAGACTGTGATCTGAGGTTGATAGTGATGTGTTAGGTTCGTTATTCCTTCCATCCTGAGTGAATCCCAAATCCCCTAACTGCCATCCAGAACATATACTTAATCATTCTGGGGGGACTTTATGCAGTGACATGCTTTCCTAATGCCATGGTCTACAAATTTCAGGTGCAATTATCTTCTAGTTACATTGATACATCAGAAAAAAATCTGAGGACATTATGGCAAATGCATTTTTACCTTGAACAGTTTGTCTTAAACTAAATGTTTCCCGCAATCACTGTGGCCACTGATCTGAAGAGCTGCTGCCTCTACTGTGGAACAAAATTTGTGAATAGACAGAAAGCTCTTTATTGTGGATTTTCCCATGTAGATGTTGTTTATGTGAGTGAGAAGCTGAGGTGAGCAGTGAAAGATTAGCTGCTACATATTAGTAGCTGTTTATTTTCTTTTTATATATACACTTACAAATATAAACTGCTACTCTGCAAATAAGTGCCTGTACCTAAGACACAAGACCTGGATTTCCTAGAACTAAATGTACTCCAAATCAAGGCCAGGCTGGATGGGAGTCTGAGCAACCTGGTCTAGTGAAAAGTGTCCCTGCCCATGGCAGAGGGGTTGGAATGAGATGATCTTTAAGGTCCTTTCCAACCCAATCATGCTATGACCATTCTCTGATCTGTTTATCACTCCATAATCCTTTAGGGATAGGAAAAAAAAAACCCATCAGGAAATCCATACGGATTTCAGTTCATTGACTTGGAGTCCGGTAACAAGAAGAGGTATGCATACCTCATAGAATTGCTTGTTAAGGAATAAGTATTCTTTTAAAGTTTCGTTTGGGAGAGTGTGCATTTTCTTTCATACAATCATTGAATGATTTGAGTGGGAAGGGACCTTAGAGGTATATAACAGAGGTTATGTCAAAACTTATACCAAAAAAGCCCTTAGTCAAAACCAAACTAGTTCCACAATCAGCTGTGAAAGCCCTTGCTATCTCCTGTTGAGACTTCCATAGAATTTCCAAGCTGATACAAAGGAAAGGACAGAGTATGGGGCTGTTTACAGCCCAGGCAGGCACAGCTCAACTGCAAAGGTGGCTGCTCTAAGTCCTTGTCATAGCAAATAGATATTGGTTCCTCTGCCTGCTGAAGCAAAGCCTTGCAGGTCCTTCTCTCCATGATGTTTGGAGTGGCCTGCAGCTGGAGCATCAAGAAGAAGAAAACATGGTGAATTCCAGGCACAGCCCACAGAAAGAGCCCTTCTCCCATGGTCTCCTTTTCCCCCATGACAGGGCCAGCCACGATCTTGCTCTAGCAGCTGTGGTAGATGTGCTGGGATATAAAGTTTAGGCTCTGTATTCTATTTTTAAAATACAGACAGGATATACTGAACAAATATGAGTGGACAGACTCTGGAGGAATTTAAGTGAAGGTGGATCTAATGGCAGTGGATTCTAAGGGAAATGAAAAAATGACTACTGGTTTCAGGTATCTGTATAGATCTGTGCACAGCAGCAAGAAATTCAGGTATCTCAAATTGCAGTGAGGAGGCTGTTAATCTGTAAAAAATCCAGAGTTGCAAACCAGCAGCTTCATTTGAAGAAAATTAATTATCTTAATTGTTACTGGAATAAGAAAATGGATAAGACTTTTATCCAACTCCTCCTCCTTCCCTCCATATGTAAGGAAATACAGTTTTGCTTGGCTTGCATCCCCTTGCTTTCATACTGATTTTAGTCATTATGGTCCTTCTGTATTGAAAAATCCTAGAATCTTTCAAATAGTCAAATTTTTTTTGGATGCTGTGAAGACAACAGCTAAGCAAATTACCTTTTCAACTACAAGCAGATACAATTTGAAATTGTGTGTATCAAAACTTCCCAAGTTTGCTCCATTGTTGTGATTGTTATTACACTTCAAAAAAAGAAATACTGGAGCTGGGGTATTTCACTTGTTAAACATAAGTGAGAAAACCAGTTGTAAAGACTAAAAAGCTGTTACAGCAGTAATCTGTAGCTGCTTGAAAAAACATTAAGCAAGAAACAAGTACTGTAGGTCCTCCCTGAAGTGTAAACTCCTTTTTGTGGTTTTTATGGATTCTATAAAGTGTTGGCAGATGAACAGCGTAATAAAAACCATGAGCGTCCCCAGTTGTCTGCTCTGCCACTCTGCCAAATGTCTAACCCACCACCCCCGAGCAGTCAGCAAAGAGACATCCGCTGCTTCTGAGGGGAAAAAAGGCCTTTTAAGATAACCACTGCCTTTGTCACCAGTTTGATCAAAGATGCTGGGCTGCACATTCCCATTGCTCAGGCATGGGGACACTGTCCCTTGCAAGGACAACGGCAGGAGGGGGCAGCTCTTATTGCCCTGCAGCAAGGCTTGTCATGCTGTCAGCAGCTCCCAGTTATGAGCCAAGTTAGTCCCCAGTGCCTCATTTAGTCAATGGGTTGGGTGGTAATTGCAGAACTATTTGGATATGTCACTGGTTGTTCTCAAAACACTATGGAAAATGAGGCTCTTCTAAAACAAATCACACTTTTACATGATGAGACCACCTTTGTCAGTACATTTCTGCACACATATGGCTAGTTTTCACCTCCATTTTCAAAGATGAATTAACTGACTTTCAATGAGTTTGAAGAAAAAATTAATAGCATTAAAAATTACAGTTAGCTAATTTTGCAGACAAAAACCAGCATAAAGATGTCTAAGTGTTATCAAATGTTTTCAATTTACACTTGGCACAATTATTTCCATGCTTGACTTAAGAACTGAGCAGATGCCAAACCAGCAAAGTAAGCACATGGAGAGCAAACTGTTGGAATTATAAAGAGATTAAATAACATTTCTGAAAGCTGTTTTTCTATTTGGAGACCTGAGTAAGGCTACAGAGCATCACTTTGGTAGGCAGCTAAGAGCATAAACCCAAAACATTGTAACTCAAAACACCGTAACTCAAAACACCGTAACTCAACCTGTGTACAGCACTTACATTCAGCTTTTTATTTTCTAGAGGATGTCTGAAATGATTCTAAGTTTAGGTGAGCATATACACTAACTCATTTAAATAAATGTTTTGATTAATAACCATTATATCAGCATTTCATAATTATCCTAATTAAAATGGCAACACATTTGCAATAAGCAGGCTAATAACATGGGAATCTTATTCTGAATGCATGTTGGATACTGGACTGCTTTGTGCCTGGCATTTTTACTGTTACGGTTTTGTCTCATGTCAGTTTCCATGGCCTAGAAAGTCTTCATAGATATCCCTATATAAAATTAGAGACAAAAGCCCATTGATATAACATCTATAATCAATTTAAAGGCTCTGCTGAAGGAGATGAGCTCTCTGGTCTCTGTGTGTGGGGTGCTGCCAACAGCCCCCAAGGACTGATCCCCACAAAGGCTCTGTGCAGTCACTGCAGGGGGCTGGAGATGTGACACAAGACACTGTATTTCTCTGTAGTAGTTTGGTTTGGGGGGAGTGTTTCGACAGTGTTTCTCAAGATTGTATCATTTCATTATAAGCAAATATATTTCACTCTTTCAATTAATACCAGAACAAATTTGTGATTCTAACCTTGTATTTTACACATGGTATACTGCTTGTATTTATTCCCTTTTTGTCAAAGACACTCTATTCTGAAGCAGTTTTGGGTTTCTCATCTTGTCTCTCATTCAGGAGTGTCTGCCTGGGGTGTGTGTGCCAGCAGCAAGAGGTTTAATTAGAGTAAAAACAGACACTCTGAAATTTAGTTCTAATACTCTGGAATGCGTGCTCACCGTAGGTATGGTGGTACACTTTAGTGTATCTGTGTGATTGGTGACAAAACAAGGGACAGGGACAACACCCCTCCCTCTAATGCCCGTACAGCAGCACAACTGTGGGAGCAGAAACAGAGCTGGCTTCTGAGTTTCCAGCACCCTGCAATTTCCTCTGCTGACAAATGGGTATGAGATAGTAGCAGCAAACCTCCAAACATTAGTCACACTGCTTCCAACAAGCAACAATTACATGTAATAGGTACTCTGTCATCCCGTACCAGCTGAATTTTACAATGAATTCCTAATAAAAACCCGGCTTATGCTTACAAGCACAATATGCTGCTTCAGAAAGAACAGGAAACAACTTCAGCTTGACCTGAGTTTAGTAACATATTGTCAGCTGTTAAAGTTTGCTGCACATTTGTAAGTTTATTTTTCAGTTTTTAAACCTAGCGTTGGGCTATGAGTTCTCCTTTCACCAGATTTATCTCCACATCTATTTTCATATTGCTGGGTTGCATTATAATTCAATACATGTTTTAGACATACATGCATGTCCAATGTGAAGTTCAGAAATATGAATTGTCTTAACTATTAACGTTGACGTAAATGCACATACCAAGATATTCAGCTATTTATACAGCTATCCAGCCTCATTAGCCTAATAAGTCTTGCTAAGCCATCTGCACGGAGAAAAGTGATGTACTCCTAGGTGACTTTGGCATTTCACAGAGGTTATGGTCAAATTCCTCAAACCAAAACCAAGCCCTAGGATTTACTCCAGTTAAAGAACAAAGAAATGCTGCTCTTCTGTTTCTCAAAGCCCCCAAAAGCGAGAGGTGAAAATATGGTCGTGACTTATCTGAAGTTTGAGTAAACTTAATGTACTGTTGATTTGGGATCAATACCAGCATAGAAGTAAGATGAACTTGGTTGTAAAGCCTGTGAAGTAGAGACAATGCCATGAGGTGCCTCAAATTCTCACTCTAGATAGTCACCACAATCCAGTTTCCATTAGGGACTGGTACATAGGACTACCACTGGCCACATGTGCATATTGTGGCACATGTAACACCAGTGAGATAAAATCACTGATTTTGACTAAGGTGGACCTGTACTTAACCTGGAAAACAGATGTGTCTATTAAAAGGCACAGGTCTTTCTCACCCACTGACACAAATAAAACATTTCTGAGGGAGCTGAAGGTGACCTTCATACTCCCAGGACTACTCTAGTTTACCAGCCTATTTATGTATGGATAGATTTGTACCTGGATTTCAGTCTGGATCATAGGTGAGTTGAGTTTGCTCAAATACCTGCTGTGAAATGTTCTTTGTTTGATGCAGATGCCATTTTACGTATCAGGCCCAGAAACAGAGTTTGAGGATAGCATCTCACAGCACTGGAACTTGAATCATCTGAGAGAAAAGCAGAGTTGTCTGGATACCGAAAATTTATTCTTTGCTGCTGTTGAGACAAACATTGAACTGCATTCAGCCTAGTTTACAATTTTCCAAAGAAAATGAAACAAAGGAGGAGATAACCCAAGTGCTAAGAGCTTATTCTGAGGCTGATCAGTGGCAGCTCAAATGAAAATGGTTTGTGGAGCAAAAAAAAAAAAATCTAAACTTAAAACCTCGTTTGCCTGCTGATACATCATGCACAGAACTTCTCAGAGCAATCTGATCTGGCTGCCACCTGCCAGGTTCAGTTTAATATGGCAGCGACTCTGTTTTTCCCGCTGCAAACAGGAGACCTCAGGTGTGACCAGAGCAGGAGCCAGGCAATGCGAACACTCCAGGAAACTTCTGTTCATTTCCGCGACGCTTCCTGCCGACACCAGGACTTGGGGGAATTTCAGTCTGCTCCTGAACAGCAGTTGTGGCACGGCTGGGGGGCTCCTATTTGGGACACTGAGCTCAAATCCCCTTCCTGAGGCACAGCGGCCAACGATCCCGCCGGTGACAGACACTCGACTGACATCCCGGCGGGACGGCATCGGCACCTCGCACAGCCGCTGGCCTCCGCAGCCTCTGCCTTCCTCTCGTCAGGTTCTCCAGAGCTTCTAGGCTTTATTTGACTCCGAGGATGCGGGAGAGTGTGAAAAACTCGGGTTCAGCCCTTTACAGAATCGAACAACGCCCCCGGCCCCGGGACATCCCGAGGGACCGGTGCCTCCGGGGGTACATCCACCGGGAACGGCGCTAGTCCGGACCTTCCTTATTCTCAAGCAAACGCCTTTCCCAGGAACAGCCCGCGGGGCTGCCGGGATCCCGTCAGCCGCCCCCAGAGCGGGGAAGCCCAAAACCCCCGGGATGGGCACTAATCCAAACCTTCCTTATTCCCAAACAAACGCCTTTCTCAGGAGCGCCCGCTCCGGTCCCCGCCGCGCTCCCGTCACGTCCCCTCAGGCCGTCCCCGCTCCCGTCCCCGCT
>VZTX01011474.1:0-24909 GCA_013400915.1 Pardalotus punctatus
ACAGTCACGGGAGAGTGCGGGGCCGCGGGCAAGGGACCGCACCATCAGCACCCCGAAGTGACGGGCGCTGCCGGGCTGTCCCGAGGACCCGGTCCCGGTGGAATCCGAGCTCTGCCAGCAGCCGCCCGAGTCACCGCCCGCATCGGGCCGGGAGCACCTCCAAGCATCCGCCCGCTGGGGTTCACGCACAGGGATCCGTGTCCCAGGGCTCTGTGTCCCTGCTCCAGCCGCCGTGGCCAGGGCAAACACGGCACTGAGCAGCAGGACCACCGCGATGTCCCTGGGGTCATGCGGGCAGCTCTGCAGCTCCCAGCCCAAGGGACGGCGCTGCGGATCTGACGCGCAGCGTCTTCTCTGCCGAGTGGGAGCCACGGGTGCCCCATCCTGCGATACCTGAGGGTGAAGTGGGTGCCTGATGGGGCTGCCCCTTGTCCCCACAGTAGCATCAGTGCTGCGGTGTTCTGCAGCCTCCCACATGCGCCAGTGACTTTTCACTCCTGGGCAGCCGGTCCCAAACCAAGCCCCAGGGATAGTTCTGCGCAGTCACACCTCATGTAACGAGCGGTTCCCTCTCCCAGGAGAAATACAGCCGGCATTACACATTTCCTTCATCTTTCATGATCTCCAGTGAGCACGGTCTTTCCTGTCTTATTTCTCTCCCAGCAAACCCCGC
Organism: Pardalotus punctatus; assembly: GCA_013400915.1. Classification (NCBI taxonomy): domain Eukaryota; kingdom Metazoa; phylum Chordata; class Aves; order Passeriformes; family Pardalotidae; genus Pardalotus; species Pardalotus punctatus. The sequence continues at coordinate 674 of VZTX01011474.1, forward strand.
ACTGCTCTGGCCATCCCGTGGCTGGCACAAGACTGTGCTCCTCAGGCGAGCGGGATGAGAGAGAAGCCCTTACCCAGCTGTGCAAAGCGGGTTTGAATGCTTTGCTCTGACAGCTGAGCCGCTGCATCTCAGCACAACCCATGAGCGTTGGAAAAGCAGCGACACAGTCTGTATTCCATTGGCAGACACAAGTCCTTTAGCACAGTGAGCACGACATGAACATCCCCAGCACTGTCCGGGGCTGCCAGCGCTCCTCGATGACTGCGGCACACACGGCTTCCCTTGGCAGTGCCCTAGCTGCATTCCAAGCTGGGAATGCCACGATCCTTACCAGCCTGTCTGCCAAACAGCTGCAGCTTGTGGCTGCAGCACTGTCTGCGTATAAACCCAGGAAGCATCTTCCTCAAGGATAACTTGTCTCCCTGAGAGAGATGACTCCTCTCCTGGTTAAACTCTGAGATTTTTCCACAGTCAGTTATCAGAATCCTCAGTCATCACCAGTATGATGGCACCGAGACCACCTCTAGGGCTAGGAATGAACGCACCAGTCTCTGTCAATTAACACTTTGGGGTATTAACATCAAATAGGGTATGAAACATTCAGATAATCAAGAATATAAAATAAAGTAAATACATAAATAACCAAAACACAACACTTACCAACCCCCCAGACCTCTTACAGGACATTAATATTAATTCTTAAAAGGCAACTTGGACGCTGGTGGTGGCCAGCACAACGCAAATCCCCCCAAAGCCCTGAGTTATTGCAGCTATTGAAATGTTTGACAGAAGGATCCCAGAGCAGTTTGCACTAACTGCTGTGTAAAAATACTCCATTATGTACTCAGACAACCAAAATCGATCCAGCAAGTCAGCTCCCCTGGACCGCTGCAATCACAGAGCAAAGCAGAACATCGCAGTATAAACAGCACTTGCAGAGGGGTGCGGGAGGAGGGGGGCTTGGCAGGTCCTGCCCAAAGAGCTGCCTTTTTTGTTGTTATTTTGCTTGGTTTCTAATTTCCACAGGAAATTTAATTTCGGGAATATGTGGCACAAACTTCCAAGCCGGAGGAAAGCCGCAGCTGTTGAAGGGGTCCGGGGAAAGCACTGCAAAAGAAGCAGCAAGGGCGGTACTTACAGGTAAGCGGTGAGAGGGCTCAGGTTGGCAGGGACCTCCGAGAGCCCCAGCTCGGAGCAATCCACCGAGAGCACGATGCCATCCTGCTCGCAGTGGCACTGGGGCGGGCAGGAGGGCGCAGCACCTTGCTCCACGGGCACGGCCTGGCAGCGGGCAGAGCACGCCAGCAGAATGCCCCACAAGAAGAGCGTGTCCATCCTCGCCCCGGCTGCGGGAGCTGCCGGCCGGCTCCGGGCGCGGGGCTCGGCGGGGCGCAGCGGAGCGGGGCCGCCCGATCCCCGGCAGGTCCCCGTGTGCTGAGGATGCAGCCAGGCAAGGGAAGGCATTGCTGAATGATCCTGGTTATTGGGTTTCGAGGGCTGGGCAGGGGCGTGAGATGCTCAAATGGGAGGAGTTAAACTTTCTACTCTTTCCCTCTCTCTCTCTCTCTCTCTTAGAGCTGGCAGGAATTTCATTCAAAGGGAAGAAAGGGGGAAAAAAACACAAAAGAAACCTCAACAAATAAAGACCTGTTCATAGCTCCGGGACCCAGGCTTGTTTTGTAATCATGTTTTTGTGTGATAGCAGGGCAGGGGAAGGCAGAGCTGGCTCTGACAAGGCAGAGGAGTATAAGTAGGGAGGCAGGAGTACCCAACCGGCACTTCAAGGGCTCCAGACTTTGGGACGCTGAAATATAACCCCAGATAAAGGACTCTGTGTCTGTGCTGGCTGCTAAACTCAGCTGTGACTGGAAAGACAGGGTGCAGCTAGGAAGAAGGGACTGAGGAGCTCAGGACAAGCTCTTTGCTGGGAGCAATCATGCCCAAGGCTGCCTGTCTGTCTGTCCTGAGCTCCAGCCCTCACTCTCCAGCAGCCCCACTGCTGTCCCCTTGCACCAGGCAGGGGCTGGGGGGACATGCAGGGGGACGGAGCAGCAGTGTCACGGTGCCAAGCTCCATGGAGGGACGTGGTGCTCTTGTTACAGTTCTGCCCACATCAAGGGCATGTGTGAGCTGTGTTTGCAGGAGCTGCCCAGCACTGATGCCAGGAGCAGGGGGCTGGGGTGCTCCAAGAGCTCTTTCTAACCCTGGGTAAAGTGGCCAAAGTAGAGGAAGAGTACACTGAGAGGGGGCTTGAAGCCATGTCATCTGGACCTGTGTCGTGTTCTGGCTTAGCAGGAGGCACTGCCTAGGCCAGTCCAGCCCAGGGCCTCACAGAGTCCTGAAACGTGTGGGATGTGCATCAGAACAGGATTCTGTGTCAAGGAGCTACCGAGTTCTGGGGCAGCAGAAGTTCCAGCTTAGCAAAGGGTGCTGAACCTGCAACGGGACGAGGCTGAAAAGGACAGCTCCGTGTCCTCCCTCATGACGGTCACTGGCTGCTCAGTGTCACTGCGATGCCCTCACGTGGGGTGGCTGCTGTCACGCCATGGCAGTGGGCTGAGCCTGGCCCCACAGCTTGAACCACACTGAGTCCCTCTCTACAGGGCCAAGCATCTTGACCGTAACAGGGGCAGCAACTGAACATGGGTCTCACACTGAAGACAGACAACTGTCCACGGGGCTTCAGGAGGATCTGGACTCGTGGTGTGTTCCCTCCTCTGCCTCCCCCACAGCCATGAATGGAGGAGGTGAATTAGGCAGAGAAAGAAGGGTCCAGGTTTGGGTGGCTGCAAAGTGCACCCACAGTCACCCCTCCCACAGTAACCAGTAAAGTGCCACATGGCCAAAGCACAGACTGGGAGATGCTTTCACAGCCCGGCTTCCTCTGAATGGGCCTTTCTTTCTGGCAAAAGTTTCCTGATTGATATCCCCATTATAACAGGGTAAAAGACATGGAAGGGTTATCTGGGGTCAGGAAGGTGAACCAGCGCATTGGGAGACTTAAATAGCTCCAGCTCACCCGGGGCTGGGGTGCCTTGAGGCCTGTGAGTCAGAGCAGGCATCTCCTCCCCCAAAAAAGTGCTCACGATGGAGTTCAGGGTGCAGGGCTGATGCACAGACTCTGGCTGAGGGCTCCTGGCCAGGCTGATACTGCATCTGAAACTTTCACTTGCAAAGTGCATTCAGATCCCGCAGTTTCAGGACTCCCTGTGACTGCTGCAGTCATTGGAAAGATCATCACCAAGTGCAGAAGAGTGAGAGGATTTTGGTCTAGGAGCAGGAACTGGTTTAATTGAGATGAAGCCCCTTCCATCATGAGCAGTGCTGGAGATGCCATTAATTAAACATTTGCAATGTCTTTTGACAGCTTCAAATGAAAAACACTGGGTGGTGGGGAGATGGGGAGCCCTCCTCAGAGAGATGGGTCCTCAACACACTCCCCGGGGTTCCTCAACATGCTTCCCCTCCAGCTCTGACATGGGACATTAGCAGGGTCTGAAATGGTTGGACATCCTCTGACAGCAGCCAGAAATTTGAAGTCAGTCTGCAGAAAGTGCCAGGTCTATCACTCCTGGCTGCAGCAGCAGCATCTCTTATCTGTGATTCCTGTTCCTCCAGCCTTAGCAGCGAACAACAACCACATCACCACCTCTTGACAATTTCTCACTCAGAGAAATGTCCTCGGGAACCCAGGGCTCTGGCTGATCACACTACCAATAGAGTTCTTGCAAAAAATCACATTGAAGAGGTTCCTATTGAAAACTACCATGCAGCTGAAGCAGAGATACTTCCTCAGGAAGGCACTGACTGAAAGTTTCACGTTGTTTTTGGAGCAGCATGTCCTGACATTGGAGAGCTTTTCTCCATGTGCCTCACTCAGCTTTGACTTTTCTGTTTGCTTTTTATTCCAGGTGGGCTGTGGTGGTTCATATCCGTGTCTCACTTATTTGAGACCCTATAACAGCTGCCAATATTCAAAGTGTCACTTATTCCAGTGTGTCACCCTTCTCCCGGCAAAACTAAGAGCCTGGACTTGGAGTTGCTAGGACCAGAGAGCTTTGGTGTTTCCATGGTAAAGCTGGAATTTCTGAACAAGTCCCTGTGGGATGGAAGGGTCGCTTTTCAGGCAGCTCTCTGTGATCCCGCAGTTCAGTGGGGCCGTGTCCATACTGAGGGCACTGGAGCTCCCCAGCTCCCGGCTGTGGAGGGGAGCGCAGGTTTTCCTGCAGGCTCAGCCGTGTTTGTGTGTTGTCCTCTAGCGGCAGGCTGCGGTCTGGGAGAGGAGAGCGCTGCTCCACAGCCACCCCTCCGCTCCCTGTAGGGCCCCAACCCTCCACTGCAACCCCTTCTGCTTTTAAAGGACGGGGCTGAGACTCTTGGGACCCAACACTGGGGGATTTGGCTGAGGGTGGTCCCTGAGCGTGGGGTACCTCGGAGTGGCAGTCCCAGGTGATGTTTCTCCTGCTGCCTCCACAATAATAGGCCTTCCTACAGCTTGCTTAAAAGCAGGAATTAAAAAAAAAAACCTTGGGAAAATTTAGAATACAGCCTAAGTGGAGAACAAAGTGCAGTTCTTATGAGTTGGAAGCACAGCCATGGCCTCAGCTGGTGGGGCAGCATGGCAGGGCTGGTGGGAGTGGGCTGCATGCCTCACTCCAGCACATGCTCCGAGGGGTCTGACTCTGGATTCCAGATTTCACCTGAGGAGACTCAGGGATTCACGTACCAGCGCTGGCCAGATCCTCTCTGCGAGCCAGAAATTAGATGTCAAACAGACTTTGGCCTGAGGATTGTGCCTGGCAAGGTTTTCTGGAGCTGGTGGCATTCAAAGGCTGACAGAGCTGCTGTGGAGCTACAGCTGGGGCAGGGCTGCAGCCACACCCTCATGAAAGGCACTGATGTCCCCTCCTGCAGAGCCAGAAGATCTCTGTGGGCCCTGAACATCAACGCTGGACCTTGACTTTGTCTGTCAGCAGTGCTCTCCCTGCAGAGTGGAGGAAGGTGATGCTGCTCCTCCAGATGTGATGCCAACGCCCTGGACATCCAGCTGAGGTCCTTCCCAAGCTGGAAAACTGGCGATGCCAGCTGAGTCAAAGTGCTGGAGGCTGTTTGTTTCTGTCCTCAGCAAGGGCCTGACGTGGGGCCCTGAACAAGCCCATGAATGTGTCTCCTGCCCTGCTCCCATAGGACAACTGCTTTTGCCCTCTTTTTATTTTCTTCCAGATTTTATAGGATTCTGGGTCAACGTAGTAGGATCCCAGCTTGGCTGTTGATCTCCAAGGACAAGCAGTCCATACTGCAGACCCAGAGGATGCTGGCTGTGTTCTACTGCCAGGGCTCCAGGCAGGGACCAAGACAATGCTGTGCCACACACTGGGGAGGACAGCAGTGAGTCCCTCCCTCCAGAAGGGCTTGCAGGGGCAGGAGAGGATGCAGAGAGCCTTAGGCAGGATCACAGGGCACAGGGACACCAGAGAAAGAAGAATCATCACCAGGGCTGGCCCATGTGCTCCATGGCATTCGCTCATCCACCTCATCGGAGATCTCTGGGAGGGGACACTCCTGGGACATGATCTCTCTTTAAGTAACGCTTCTCAGACTTGCCATCCCTGGCTTCTCCTGAAGCTGATCCTTTGGGTTCTGGGTGGAGAGGCTGTGATCCAAACCAGCAGGGATGGAGGAGGATCCAGGAGTCTGGAATTGGGATGTGTGTGTGAGCCCAGACATACCTGCGGAGCCATCCAAGGTCAGGGCAGAGGCAAAGGCCAGAGGAATGTTCCTGGAGACCCTGCTCCCATCAGGGCTGTCCAAAGACTGGAATAGTACAGTTGGGCTGTGTGTGAGGCTGGGCCCAGCACAGGCTCCCAGCAGCTTTCCAAAATGTAACTGCAAACACTTGCAAACAAGCAGAAGGTCCACCTTCCCAGCACGTGGCTCCAGCTGGGGCACGGGAAGGACAGGGACAGGTACCCATGCTTCCTGACAGTGGCAAGGGCTGGTGCCTGTGAAGTCACACAGAGAAGGACGGTTCCAACCTGATACCCAGGGCACAGAGCAGCACAGAGTTCAGATGCACTTTAATCCCTTGCTCTGAGAGTCACCGAGTGAGAAAAGCCATGGGGCAGACCTGTGGCTCCATGGCCTGCAGAGAAGATGGACAGAGGTGCAGGAGACCTGTCAGGCGGACCAGAACCCTGGTCCCGTGTCCTACGTGCTTGAAGACCTTTCTTTTGGAGCGCCTGTATCTCAGCTGGGTCAGGGAGCCACAGCCATAGCAAGTCTTGCACGTGCAAGAGGGGTTTGGGGAGGGACCCTCGGCTCCAGTACTACTCACCTGTCCCTGGAGGAATAAACTAAAACACAAGAAATTCCACCTTAACATGAGGAAGGACTTCTTCACATTGAGAGTGGCAGAGCACTGGAACAGCTCCCCAGGGAGGTCATGGATTCACCCTTTGGAGATGTTCAAAACCCACCTGGACATCTTCCTGTGCCACCTGCTCCAGGTGATCCTGCCATGGCAGGGGGGTTGGATTGGATGATCTCCAGAGGTCCCTTCCATCCCTGTGATTCTGTGAATTCCCCTTCCAGTTCAGACCTGCCTTCAATCTGTGCTGGCTCCAGCACTTCTGCTCACCAGGAGGTGGCTGACACGAGTAGCTGATGATAGAGGGTGCTGGAGATCCTGGGAGCACCCAGCTGCAGTCCTGCTGCTCCCAGGACTGGTACAGCTCAGGTGGCAGAGATGGTGGGCAGTGGGCATTCCATGCCATGACTGGTGCCAGCACCTGATTTCATGGAGATGTCCAGCTGTGGATGTGGCAGGGTGAAATGGGCTCCCTGTGCTGGGAGCAGGGGCCTATTACTGTGCTGTACAAAGATGTGGAGCAGCTGGACTCTGTGTCCTGGGGAGAGCAGGGGCCAGGGAAGAGCCTGGGGTAGAGGTTCAGCACTGGAGAAACTGTGGGATGAAGGAGCTGTGGTGCTCCAGCCACCACCATCAGGCTGCCATGGCTGTGGATCCCCAGATCTGCGGGGTGGGTATCCCTGTCACCTGGAAACACTAACCCAGCGTGCCCCTGCTGTGGCAGCCGTGGGAAGGGCAGCAGGGAGAAGGAAGGGAGGTCCGAACAGGCATGGTCTCGCTGTCTCCAGTGTTTTGACCTCTGCACGGGGAGCTGAGGGAGGAGGGCAGTGGCTGGATGCTGCTTGTGCGAAGCAGGATAAATATGAAGAACAACATGGCATGGCCCAGAGCTCACTGGGCAGTGCAAGCCAGAGGCTTGTTTTGTTTTAGTGTTTTGTTGTCTTTCTCTCCCCCTCTGGGTTTCATGGCTCTTGAGCTGCAGGGCTGGAAAATTATTCATCCAAACCGCAGCTCCCACAACACCCTCTGTAAGCATATGCGGCTCCAGACTCCACTGCAGCAGTGGGTGGGAGGTCATAAATTCATCATCGTCACCAGCTTGGCCTCCTGTCGGGCAGGACACGAAGCACGGAGCACAGGGCTGTGCCACAGCCGCAGTCTGCGTGGCTGTCACAGCTCCAGTGTGCTCGCTGAGCAAACCCTGTCGGCCAGTCTGTGTGACAAATCCCTGTCCCGTGCCTGTCCTGAAGGTCCCACCACAGCTGTGTGGGGAAGCTGTGCTTTAGCTGCAGATGTCTGCAGGTTCACCTTGGCTGCTGGCTCTGCTGGGAACACCGTGGTGTTTCAGCCAGATGTGAGTGAGGATCACTCACTCCTGGACTTACGGAAGCTCTGCAGACAGCAACATGCCCCCCCCCATGGTTTTAGCTTCCTTCCTTATGTCTCAGAGCCAGTGCCGCTGGCAGCTCTGTGCCACCAGCCATGGGTGACAGGGCATCAGCCCTGTGCCCTGTCCTGGGACTGCAATCTGTGCACAGACACACAGGGGATCCAGGAGCGCTTTCCCAGGGACTGTGGAAGGTTCCTAGTGCACTGCCCATTGAGGCAGACGGACAGGGCTGTGCTCTGAGCTCCAGTGGGACGAGCGCTGGTGTGGGGCAGGGGCCAGCAGAACTCGCCCCACTCCCTGCTTGGTCACTGCCATCAGAGTGTGGCCTGGGCTGCGGCCAGGCTGTCCCATGTGGATGATGTTCTGCTCTTCTCCCCAACAACATTCTGTCCCATCCTCAGACCTCCCTCCTCTGCCATCAGCTGGGGAGCCAGACCCAGAGCCCCTCCATAGAAACCATGGCTCTGAGCAAGGCCAAAGCCCTATGACTCTGGACACCACAGGGTAGCTCTGAGCATGGGGAAACAGCAAAGAGAGGCTGGGGGGTTCCTGCCTCTCCTTATCCCTGGCAGCTGCCCCTTTTGGAGGAGGCAGTCCTAGCTGGGCTGTGGGGACACCCTCGTGGATGCACTCGGGAGCAAGGGAGGGCTTGTCCCTGCAGAACCGTGGGCTACTGAGGGGCGATGCAGAGCCAGAGGGACAACACCCACCCCGACAGGGGAGGCAGCCAAGGGCACAGGTCCCACACCCTGGCTGCCAGGCCCTAGAGAGCAAACCTCCTGGTCATCCCTCTTCCGTGCCCTTCACAAGGCTCCTGCTACTCCATGGCATCCTCCCTGTCCTGTGACTGGCCCTGCTTTGCAGGTAGGCTACTCCACAGATCTTGAAATCCTCTGAGACGATGAGCATCCGCTGTTTTAACATCACAAACCATGCAGGGACATACAGGTGCAAAGCCTTGTCCTTGCTAAGTGGAGCCTACACGCCTTGAACAAGAGCCTGATGCTAAACCTCATCTCTACACACACCTTGGAGTCTCCAGAGTGAAAGTATCAGCATTTTCACTGTTCTCCTAGGGGTATGTTAGAGTGGACCTGCAGGTCCTGGCAGAAAGGCTGCTGTCCTGTAGCCTAGACAGGATAATCCTGAAGAATTATTTCTAAGGCTGGGTGCAGCTGGAGGGTGAAAGCTGGACATCAGGGCTGTTTCCAAAGGAGGTCTAAGGAGGATGGGGCTATGTGCATGTGTGAGCAGGACACACGGTCGTTGAGCCTACTCCTCCTTGGGCACTCTTGGTGTAAAACCCCCTGCACTGGTGAGATTCTGTGCTGCTGGGCAGGTCTAAACTTCCCCAGCCTGTCAGCTCCAAACTCTGGACAGACAAGTGGCACATCATTCTTTGGACCAGATTTGATTTTGCAGCTTGCTTGCTTGATGTTAATATCCAGTGTGCACTGGTGTGTCCTCCCTTGGTGGCCCAGAGGCAATGGCAGGTGCTGCTGCTGCAAAGCATGGGGACCTCATGTGCAACCAACAGCCCAGCCCTTCTGATCCCAGCTACAGGGCTGTGGAAACAAGTATTTCCCTCTTGTGACCCTCATCCTGCAGCACCAGTGTGGTTTAGGATTTAGTGGTTCCATAAAAGTCATAAAGCCATCAGGCTCCCTGTGAGCAAGGGCAAGGGCTGGGCTCCTCCCAAGGCAATATCATAAATCCTTTTGAGCACATGAGAAGATCCACTGAGCTTCACAGGCCCTTTTCATGTTGGAAGTATTCACTCAGCCTCCTGGAGAGCCCCTGGCACGCTGGCATCTCACCAGGAGCAGCAATGTAACAAGTCACTGGATGGTCACTCGTGCAGGCTGAGCAGTGAGTGATGGCCATATCACACTGGTGGACCCTGGCACAAAGATGTAGTGACATGGAAACAGCAACTGGATCCAGGACAATGCAGGTCAGGATGGCTGAGGGTGGCCACGGGCAACTTAGGATGCTGTGGGCTATGCTGAAGCCAGCACTGCACACACAGCATGCCCAGGGTGAGGGAAAACCAGCCCTCTGTGGGGCTAAAGCTCTGCACTGCTTGGGTTTCCTGCAGCCCAGGAATGCTGCAGCTTGGAGCTGGGAGCAGAGCAGGGAATACACAGAGGCACAGGGGACTGAGCAGCTCTGCCTGCAGTACAGAAGGTGTGTTGTGTGCAGGGAGAGACGGCTCCCAGCCAGCTGTGCCCTGCCCGTGCCCACAGCTGGGCGGTGGGTGCAAGGGACAAGAGGCAGGACACATGGCTGGGGGCACAGCCCTGCGGGGTGGCGGGGACGGGCGGTGCATGGGGGGAGCAGGATGTGCTTGGGACAGCGACTGCCAAAGAGAAATGGGATTTAGGAGAGGGGAAAAGGGTTGCAAAGAGGCCTCATCCCAGGGGTGGGATGGCTGATGCTGAGGTGCCCTGGGTGTCCCATTCTGGGGTGCAGAGCCTTGTTTTGGAAGAGGGAGATGCTGCTTGGGGAAAAACAGAGGTGTTAGGATGAGTGGCCAACTCAGTCATCCACTTTGGGCTCTCTGCTCTTTATAACAGGTCTTGGGACCCCCTCATCATACCTGTTATGTCTGCTCACCCCACTCCAAGGTGGTTCCCACAGGGCATGGCATAGTGGGCAGGAGTGTGGGCCACACTGGGACAGGGTTACTGCTTTGAGACTGCACTGTAACCCCACACTGCCTGAAGGGGTGAAGAAGAGCAAACAGCCCCAGATACAGTTCTTTCCACACCAAGAACATGCTTGTGAAACCATCTTCTTTGTTTGAACTCTTCCTTCTGTCCTGCACTTGCAGCTCAATGAACTGAGCTGCTACTTGTGATTTCAGCTTGTGCATGGCCAGCCCTGCTTGCAGAGCAGCCGTGTCCCTGTGTGGACAGCCCGGTTCCCACAGAAGCAGGACTGCTGGGGCTGCCAGCTGCTTACCAGTGTGTCAGCTGAACCAGGTGGCTTTGCCCTGGTCCTTGGTACTGAGGAGCTGGCAGGTTCACAACTTTGAGCCCAGGCTTCATCTGAAAATGCGTCCCTTCCTCAAGAAGCTGTGGGTGGGCTGGAGACTCCCTGCAGAAGCATTGCCTCAGGGGAAGGAGCAGATGAGAGTGAGCAGAAGCTGCTGTGTGCCATGGACTGCAGCATCTGGAGTGCCCAAGGGACACTGCTGTGTCCCATGGCTGGCCGTTTGGGAACAGCTGCTACGCTGCTCTTTCACATCAGTCAGACCCTCAAAAGCCAAGCCTCCCTTACAAGCACAGGCTTTCCTAGGGCTGTTTATTTATTGTTTGTACCTAAGACCATTCCAGCAGCCAAGACCAGCCAGCTCCCACACTGCTCTGTCCACAGCACATCTGAGAGCTCCACACGCCGGTGCCCACGGGCACGTGGAGACCACGGTGCTCTGTGCTCCTGGGCCTCAGGGGCCCTGCAGAGCCCCACAGTGTGTGGTGAGGGGGGCTAGAGAACCTTCCAGGCACCAGGAATCCCAGGAGATGTCCAAAGGAGGAGAGCATCCTGCCCAGCCCTTCACCATGTGTGCACTGAGAGGCTGCAGCAGTGCGTGGCAGGACACTGTCCATCTGTCCAGGACACTGTCCATCTGTCCAGAACACCCCATATCATGGCTCACATGGCTGGGGACAATGCCAGGGGAGGTCACCACTCACTGCAGGGCTCTCTCTGTGCCAGGAGTCCCATGGGGCTCTCACCAGCTCCTGGCTCTGTGCAGAACCCTGCAGAGGGGGAGGCAAAAGGGTGCCAGGAAGGGCCAGGTGATGTTAGGGCTGGTTCTGAGCGATGATGTCCTGCATGCAGGTGTACAGGAGCATGTACTGGTCCTGCAAGAGAGAAAGCAGGGTCAGAGACAAGTTTCTGACAGAGACCTCCTGGTCACAGATTAACCTTGCAGTTTGCCTTAAAAAATCCTAATTAAGAACAGTGTCTGACAGCAGAGCAGGATTTGCTCTCCCAAGTAGTCCATGATGGTCCTGTGTCACCACAGCTGCCCAGAAAGGAAGAATTAAGTCTTTTACACCATGTTTGTTTCTCTTCTTCATCTCTCCATAAAGGGGCCGAGAGGAACATCCCATCCAAGATGGAGAGAACCATGTCATTGGGCTTCCTCCAGGTGTCCCAGGGGCTTTTGGATGTGCTGTGGTGTTTGCATCCAAAACCAGAGTAAAGAGCAGTTCCAGTGATGCTGCAGGGCACAGAGCTGGAGTGCATGGGTCTGGCAGTGACCTGGGGCCACAAGGAAAGACCTCTGGACCAGGAGTTTCCCTTGGCGTGGTCCCAGCATGTCAGAGTCAGGTGCTGACAGCAGATTAGGGTAGCTGCTTGCAGGCTCACAGAGGTACAGAAAAATCTGTGTGAGTTTAGCCCAGCTGCACTGTTCGGTTTTTTTTAAGATCACCAAACTGATCAATCAGATCCAAGCGTGGGTTCAGAGGTCTCAAGTCCTCTGTGCATTTGATCAGAGGTTCTGCCCAAATGCCAGGCTGCCCCAAAACAACAGCAGGCTACAAACACCCAGGAGTGACCAGGCAAGATGTGAGGAAGGTAAATGGGGTTGTACTCAGGGCACAGAGCTGGAGGGCAGGGCCAGCCAGCACATGGTGTGGGTTGGAATCACATGGCAGTGGACAGGGGGGATTAGGGACTTGCAGAGGGGCCCCAAAGGCTCGTTAATGCGCTGGCTGAGCCGCAAGTCACGAGGAGCCTCCTCCCTGTGGCGGCGGGTTCAGCCCCACGGAAGGGCCGGGAATGCCACGGATCACACAATGGCTGAGGCTCCAGGTCACCAGAGCGTGTTTTCAATGAGTCGGGTCTGATTGTGAAATCTGCAGTGACAGCCCAGGGCTGACTTCAGCCCAGGCACACAGTGCCTGGCCACATGCAAGAGCACAGCCCCTGGGACACACACCACACTGGAGCTGGTGGTGCTTCACATCCGACACTTATCCATGGATATCTATCAAAGGTCCATCTTCCCCCTTGCTCCCCACCCAAAATCTGATGCCTCCAGCACGACAGCAGCTGATGACCCCGCCAGACATAAAGGGGTCCTGGCAAGCCCCCACAGGGATGGAGGAGGCTGGAGGGCAGCCCTGCTGCTCTGAGGGCAAGCAGCTCCTCTGCTGCCCCCCTTCAGCAGGACAGCAGCATTTGATGGGCACTTGCTGTGCCTTTATGGGCATTTTGTGTCCCTGCAGGGCCAGGCGCCGCAGGAACACAAAGCAGCTCTGAAGTGGGGGCAGCGGACGCCTTGCCCTCCTCTGGCTCCCACCATGCACATGGTTCACATTAATTAAGAATGTAATTAGCTTCTTGAAGGAGGCTGTGCAGCTGGGAAGCCTTGGAGAGATCTTCCCCAGCTCTGCTGTGCCCTGTGGGGAGTGTTTCCAGGAATGTGCATCAGGGCATTCAGCAGCTGCAGCATGTCCAGGGGCTGGTGGCACGAGTGCCCACCAGGACTGGCACACCAAGGCTGGGCTGGCACCACCAGACAGTGCTACAGACAGCGCCTGCTAATGTGGCAGCGTGTCCCCCTGTCCCCCTGACAGGCAGCCCCAGCTGCCACACCAGGCTCTGGGTCTGGGTGATGTGGCAGGAAAGGTACTGGCCAAGGGGACACCCAGCAGACTCTGGGTCCCCAGGCTGGCAGCCATGGCCAGGAGCCAAGGGCAAGCAGGCAGGTGGTGCAGGATGACACCGGTGCTCCACAATTCCCGGAGTACAGTGGGAAGAGTGGCTGGCATTCACTGTGAGCTTGCAGGCAATTTAACTGATCTTAACTCCAGAACCGAGGAGATGGAAAACTCTTGCCTAGAAAAAGTCAGTGCCCTCAGCCCTTGGTGGCTGGCAGAGCCACTGGGTGGGGAAGAAGCACGAAGTGAATCCCTGCTAGGTCTGGATGGGGTCCCAGGCAGCAGGGAGCACCCTGGGTTGGGCAGGTCAGCACCAAGATTCTGCCCTGCCTTCCCACCACCCCTTCTCCTTCCCACCTACCAGAGTGGGGGTCATGAGGCAGCAGCTTCTGGCCAGCTGGAGGGTCACGCCATAGATGTCCACGGTTCTCTCAGCTTTCATCTGGTACAACAGGCAATCCAGGGAGATCAGTGTCCCTATCTGGCTCACGTCACCACTGCAGGGGACAAGGCGGGGTCACCGATGCCAGGCCAGGCTGAGCTGAACCTCTTTGGAAGAGTGCACCAGTCCAAGGAGCCACGCTGGCACTGTGGGACTGAGCTCTCTCTGGGTGCAAGCAAGCAAGGACATCAGGGCTGCTCCCAGTATCCCTGCAGTGAGCACAGGGATGGCCTGGGCACCTCAGCCTGGGAATGCCTGCTCCACCCACGCTCCCCTGTCCGCCCTCTCTTCTCCCAGCCCTCGGCAAAGCACTGCTCCCTGTGACCTCCCAGGCTCGAACTTCCACTGGCTCCCATGGATGTATATCAACATGCCCCGAGGGCATGGGGGAAGGCTTGTCGGTACCGTGCCAAGGATCTGTGCAGCCTGGTGGCTGCCAGCCCTGGGAGGCTGCCCGTGGATGGAGCTGTAACCCGGGGTACCTGCAGTGCAGCAGGAGAGGACCGACTCTCCTCCGGTGGGGCGTGCACCGTCTGACAGCCACGAGCAGCTCCACCAGGCTCTGGACATCAGGCTGCTTCTTGCTGCTCCAGAGCGTGTACAGGAACCTCTGGACCTGCCTTTCCTTTGCCTTCTTCTCCTGTGAGACACAAAGAGCCAACATGGCTGTTGGGGAGGGATGGGCAAGTTTGGATGCAGAGGGGCCCCAGTTCTCCCATCCTTAGGCTCTCTGAGGCTTCCCTGATCTCACTGCCAGCTTCTGGTAAAGTTGCCCAGGCATCTCTGCTGGAACACAGCCCACCACCCACGCAGCGGGTACAATGATTCTGGGAGCCCACTCTCCTTCCCCACGGCACCCTGACCTGCTCCTGGAGAGGGGTCTGGGAACTGTGTGAGCCTTTTCAAAGGGGTCACACAGACCTATCAGCAAGGGATGGGGGAAGCCCCCAGGGCCTCTCCCACATATCTCCTGTGTCCACTCAGCTCTGGATGTTGCAATCCAGACTCACTCCTGCATTTGTGGACTGCTGGCACTCTGCCCTTGCAGCCTGGAGAGGTCCCCACAGACCTTTCAGCCCCTAGAGATCCCTACAGACCCACCCCCATCCCAGGAGATGGGAGCCAGGACAGCCCCATGGACACATACGTGTTTCAGTTTGAGCTGGGTACATCTCCATCCCGAGACAAGCTTCTCCGTGTCACACTGGATGGTCAGCATCTTCATGCAGAGCGAGTCCCCTTCCAGGGGCCAGCACACCTCACCTGGGACCTGTGTGCAACAGGGAGTTTGGCTTCCTGCTGGTGGTCACTGTCTGTCATATCAGTCACCATCCTCAGGGTCTGTGCTGGGGCTGGAGCAAGAGGACGCCCAGCATCTCTCCATGTCAGTTCATCCCCCACCTAAAACCTGAGGGAGTTCTGGGAACACCAGTGGGTTCAGCCAGCTCGTCTGGGAACCCAGAGCTGCCTGGCAGTGGGAATCTGCTCAGCCAGTGTCTACACCTCAGCTGGGCAGAGCAGGAGCTGGTCCCATGCAGATGCAGCTCGAAGGGCACCAGCTGAGTCCAGGCATGGGGGCAGACAGGACCTGTCTCCCATGACAAGCTGTGGAAGCACCTGGACACAGGAAAGGTCCAGCTTTAGCTAAGCTGGATCTGCACCCAGGACTCAGGAGGCAGTGAAGACTTTCAAGAGCTCTGCTAGTTCCAACTCCACTGAACAGAGTCCCACTCTGCCGTGGCACAGGTGGGCATAGTGCCTTACCTCCCCCTTCTCCTGCCATGGGAGAAGTGTTAGGATCGTGTGAACATCCTGTTCCCACACCAGGGTCCAGAAGTCCTCCATGGTCAGCTTGTCAGGGCCATGGACAGCCAGATAGTCCCTGCTGGAGCTGCAGCCCTGGTGGGGAATGCAAATGTTACTTTCCTGCTGGAGAGAGTGCTCTGCTGGCCCAGGGGGCTGCAGGAGGAGGAAGAGAAGAGAAGAGAAGAGAAGAGAAGAGAAGAGAAGAGAAGAGAAGAGAAGAGAAGAGAAGAGAAGAGAAGAGAAGAGAAGAGAAGAGAAGAGNAGAGAAGAGAAGAGAAGAGAAGAGAAGAGAAGAGAAGAGAAGAGAAGAGAAGAGAAGAGAAGAGAAGAGAAGAGAAGAGAAGAGAAGAGAAGAGAAGAGAAGAGAAGAGAAGAGAAGAGAAGAGAAGAGAAGAGAAGAGAAGAGAAGAGAAGAGAAGAGAAGAGAAGCTCAGCAGGTCAGGAGGCAAGGAGAGAAGAGAAAACACCGAGGGAGGGAAGTGAGGACAGCCCAAACCGGGCAGGTGAGGGAAGTGACGTCCTCGCAATCCCCTCTTCTTCACTCAGTGTCACAGTGACAGTGACCAGGGCAGCAGTGCAGGAGCTGGGACACAGGGGCACAGCGAGGATGGGGGACCCAGGCACAGGGGTGGGCGTTGCTGCTGGGAGTGCGACTCACCGGGACACGCCATGCCTGCAGCAGTCCTGAGAAAGGGCCCTGTTCCAGCAGGGAAAACTTCACTCTGGAGCGATCATCTGCAAAGTAAATGGGAGCTGGAGGGATTCAAGGCAGTCTCGAGCTCAGACAGCTTCTGCAGACTGACTGCCAAACAAATCCAATCCTTCCTTCACTATTTCTTAGAAAAGGCACTCCCTTCTGCAGTGCTCGTCTCCAGCCTGCAGATGTCGGCTCCCAAAAAATAGCTCTCTATCCCAATCTCCTGTAGTGTGGGTCACTCAGTGCCTGAGCCACTGGAGATCTGCCTCTCTCTAAGGACAAAGAGCCTGCAGGTGCTCTGGGCCTCTGTTCCAGTGTTTGAGCATCTTCATGGAAATTCATTATTCCTTCTACTGAATTGGATTACCCTCCCAAATCATCCCCCTTGTCTCGTGTCCCTCCATGGCACACCTCTGAGAAGACTCCATGTCTTCCCTGTGCCTTCCCACAGGAAGCTGAAATCAGCAATAAGATTTCCCCTTTGCCTTCTCTTCTTCAGGCTGAACAAACCCACCTATCCCAGTCCCAAACACCACGAGCTCCATCCCAAACACCTCAGCAGCCTTCTGGGGGAGTTGACAAAGCCTCAAAATACTTCCTTGTGCTGTGGACTCCTGGTCCTGGTCCAGCTTGGCTCCACGCAGAAGGAAGAGGAACAGAAAGGAAGAGGATGCAAGGCGTCACAGAACTTACACAGCAGGATGCTGGACGAGGGCCGTGTCTGCTGGCTGCCTGAAGATGGTGATGCAGAGCTGGCTTCTTCCTTGACAACTTCCAGGAGGGCCTGCCAGAGTGAGAGAGTGGAGGAGGCAGTGAGTGGAAGGACCAGGAGCAGGAGGAACAGGGGCCTCCTGAGGACACCTGGACTCTGCAGAGGGGGGGTCACTGCTGTAAACGCAGAACCCTGAGCAGGAGGGCCAAGAGACCACTTCCACATCAGGCTGCCAGGTCTGGGCCATGCTGCCAGGAGAGGGCTGCTGCTGCCCAGGTAGGGACTGGGAAGGAGTGGGTGCTGGACAGGCCCTGAGCAGTGCGGAATGCGCGAGGGAGCTGCACACAATGCCGTGGAGAGGGGGCACTGCCAGAACACCCAGCAAGCTGGGGTACGGGACCCACTCAGGAGGCATTTACGGGGTGTCCCCAGCCCCAGCAGGTACAATCACTGCCCAGGGCCCCTCAGCACATGGCAGCACCCCCTGCACCTGCCCAGGACAGCTCTCACCTCATACTCCCTCAGGAAGCCCATGTGGGACTTGGCTGCCTTCTGGGCGTAGTGCTGGGCAAAGCTCTTCAGTGGGATGGGGCAGGACCTGCGGAGAGAGCCGGGGCACTCGGCTGAGACGGAGCTCACCCAGCAGCACCCAGGCTGTGTCTGTAGCAGGCGGACAGGGCTGTGAGCAGACCTTCACTCCTCAAATGCCAGGGATCTCCCAGGCTCCCAGCCCAGCTCTGGCCCCTGATAACCTGCTCTCCCTAGACAGAGGCAGGTCTCAGGGGTGTCACAGCCGAGGGCTCATTCCCAAGAGGCAGCAAGGACAAGGACAAGGACATGCTGTTCTGCATGATGGAGGAGACAATCTGACCACAAAGACAGGTGCATGACCTCCAGACAATGAGAGGTGGTCAAAGCCATGCCCAGCTGGACCTTGCCCCGTCCTCTTGGCCTACATTAGGAGGGACATCCCAAGGCCACCCAGCTGCCACGCTCCTCTCCAGCTGGAACATATCTCTAGGGCACATCTGTGGGCTGGGAAGCCAGGGGCTGAGGGAAATGTCTTCCCCAGCACAGCTCTCTGGCATTGGTGTAGCAGGGAGACTGGCACTTTGTTCTGGTGTTGCAGGGAACAACCCACCCTGTGCTGACCCCACCCAAAACACCAGGTGGGAAGGCTGCCTGTGCTTCCCTGTCCTTCTGTCTGGGAGCCAAGACTTGCCAGCTGGGGCTGTGGGTCAGGGTGGGGAGAGTGGCAAAGCACAGCAAGGCCTTACCTTTCTGTCCCTGACAAACCCAGGAGAGGCTCCTCCAAGATCTTGTCCAGAATACAGCTGTGCAGGAAAATGTACTGGGACTGGAAGGCAAAGGCAGACAGCAACACAGACCGTCACACTGCAGAGACAGCATGAGAGGGAGGGTATGGTCTCTGTCCTGAAGGGGAATTCTGACACCTTGTCCCAGCCCCAAGGACTGGAGATAGGAGATGGGCTGGGGAGCATCACAGAGCAACAATGTGGTGTGAGTTAGGAACTGCCTGCAAAGGGCCTGATCCTGTTCCTCAGTGCTCCAGGGTGTTTCTGAGCCTCCTGGGAGGTCTCTGAGACTCTAGATGTTGCTGCTGTGGGTCTAGCAGGGCATGAAGCTGCTGAAGACCCCCCCAGCAATTTCCACTCCAGCTGAGCTGCTGCTTTGAGCAGCACGATGACACAGTGCCAGGCTGGGGAGCAGCCTGGGGGTGCTGGGGCTGGCTGGCCAGCTCAGCCAACTGCCAGCCCTGTGAACTTCAATGGAAGGAAGTGAGGGGCCAGGGGAAAGAGGGAGCAGAGATCTCACCAGCGTCTGAATCATCAGGTACCGGTTCATCCTCAAGGCATAAACAACACCAAAAATGTCCACCACCTTCTCCTGCTTCATCTGCTGCAGCAGCCGGTCCAGGGCAATGAAGGTGCCCGTTCGGCCCACGCCAGCACTGAGAGCACAGACAGCAAGGGTTAAACAAGGCCTGACACCACAGCCCGTGGCTCCCTCCTGCTGCTGGACTGCTCCCATAAGCTGCTCCCTGGGCACACCCAGGCACCGGTCCCAGCACAGCATGGGGCTGAGGGGCCATTCAGGCTGCCCTGGGGTGCTGCTGGCCATCTCCAGCTGCCCCACGCCCTGGGGCTGGGGGCAGGCTGCCAGCAGCCCTGGACTGCCCAACAGCCAAGCAGAGACACCAGCTGTGTCTGCTGGGCACTGCTTTCCCCCACAGTTCGGGCACAAGCAGGACCCTCATCCCCCTTGCTCTCTCCCGTCATCCCCTCCCACCGCCCCCTGAGGCAGAGCCTCACCTGCAGTGCACGAGGGTCGGCCCTGCCTCCTTAGAGCTCTGGATGTGCTCCCGGACCAGCTCTCGGAAGGTCATAATGGACGTGGTGGACTCCGGGATGCCGTGGTCGGGCCACGCCGTGTAGTGCAGGTGGGACACGAAGCGCTCTGCCTGGAGACCCTCCTGCACGGGATTGGGGTGGGTGTGCAGCCCCCGGGGCAGGCTCACACCCCACAGCCCTGGCAGTGCCCGGGCACTCGAGGACAGCTGGCTCAGCTGCAGGGAACAGCCACCGTCAGGTCTGCTGCACTGCCTGGTGGCTCCTGCTCCTCCATCCTCCCCCAGAGCCCCTGCCACGCTGGGACACGTGGAATTCGGAGGGAGGACGCCTGTCCTTGACTGCCGGGGAGCATGCCCTGGAAACTGCAGGCTGTCCCAGTGCCTATGCAGGGACTTGGAAAGGAAAGAGCAAGGGTGGAGAGCAGCATGACAAATGCTGGACATCCCTGTGTCACCCATCTGAAGGGGCAGACTGCTCCTCAGGGCTTGGATCTTCTCTGAGCCCCGTGAATGGCAGGGAAAGGTGCCACCACCACTGAGGAGAAATGCCAGGGCCTACCCACAGCCCCCAACAGGTCCCCACATCCCCTGGGGTCTGGACTCACGTGCCACAGCTTGAACTGCCGTATGGTCCACTCCTCAGAGCTGCTCTGCATCAGCAGGTGGACCCGCACCTGCCCGTAGGAGACTGGGGCAGATTCTGATGGCCAGTAATGATCACAGAGGACCTAGGGCAGGACAGGGTCCCAGTGAGGCCAGTGAGGGACCAGGTGATCTTCTGGCTCCCTGGGAGCATGTGGAGAGCAGCAGCTGTGAGGGGAGCCAGGACATGTCTTGGGGAGCAGGCAGCAGTGCTTCCCCCTCCCACTGAGAGCTTTACATGGCTCTCCCCCACAGCCCCTTCATTTGGATCTCAGCCTCCTCCAGAAAAAAGGGCTGCTGTGGGTCTCATCATCCCTGGAGACTGGAGGAACAGTCCATGTGAGGTGGCTCACACAGAGGACATGGCAATTTCAGATTCTACAGAAATACCTGACAGTGATGGGCATGGTCCTAGCTAAGCTCCACTTCTAGCACAGCCTGCCCCAAGATAAGGCTGAGCTGCACAGAGCAGCCTCTCTTCCCCCAAACTGCCTGTCAGGGAGGCCGTGTGGACCGTGCTCACCCTGGAGCCCTATCAGAGCAGGGGTTTTGTGGAGGGCACAGACCCCCCCGGGGCTGGGCTGGGCTGGGGCCGGCACCGACCTACCCGCCCGTTCTCCATGCACACTGTCAGCATGATGATGTTGCAGACGTTTTGCTCCCACACCAGCCTCCAAAAGTCCTCTATGGTTTTCTTCAGGGGCCCCTGGGTGGCAATGAACTCCTGCTGGGATGTGTAGCCCTGAGCAAGAGGCAGATGAGGAAGATGAGTTGGCAGGCTGCTGAAGCAGGTGGGTCCTGCCCTGGGACCAGTCGGTGCCTGGTCTGCTTTTGTGGCAGAAGGAGAAATTCCTGTTGCCCCTAGCCCACATGGGCACAGCTCCCAGGCAGCTGATCTCAGAAGCAGCTGATTTCACAGGAAGCGTGAGCTGCCCAGCACATGCTCTCTACATATTTGGAATAAGGTGACCCACACCATTTCCCTCCAAGCAGTTCCTCATTCAGTCTAACCAGGGAAAGACAGATCTGGGTCTTCCCTGTGCTTCCCCCTCCCTGCTGAGGGTGGGGTGAGCATGCAAGGTCTCAGGGTGTTTCTTTGCCCCACAGATCCACACACCGGCACGTGCATGCTGTGTGCCCTGCCTGTTACCTGGGAACACCTCCCGGATGGGGCATGAAGGCACAGCTCCAGGGTTGTTCAAATGCAGCTGCACAGACCAGAAGGAGAAAGAGCAGGCAGAGAGACAGGGCAGTAAGCTGGGAGGTGATGGGAGAGGATAGATAGTCCACAAGAAGAAAGCAGAGAGCCTTGCCAGTCTTCCCACACTCACACCTCTGCATCGCAGCATTCTGACAGGCTCCACCACCGCCTGCTACAGGGCAACCACACAGCTCCACCTTCCCCCCAGCTGCCCGCTGGCCTGTGCCAGCTGTGCCTGCACCAGCACCTCCTGCCCACCAGCCCTCACAGAGGGGGACACCCTGCCTCAGCCCAGGCAGAGTTTCTGTCACGGTGCCCCATGGCCCTGTCTCTGTGGGGAAGGCAAGTGGGCACTCACAGGCATGAAGTTGGCATTGATGTAGTCTGAGTGCGGATCCTCCCCCACCTGGCTCAGCTTGACCCGAGAGTGATCATCTGAAAGAGAGCACACACAGGTGAGCCCCCAAGGCAGCCCTTCACCAGGACATGGCCACCTGCCTAACCTGGTGGGAGATGCTGCAGCAGCTCCAGCAGGGAGGCTCTGGCTCTGCCAGGCACCTTCTCCCTGGAGAGGGAGCACTGCCTGCCAGCTGGGCTGGCAGGGGACTGGAAAACAGAACTGGGGTCGTGAGGCTCCTCAGTGGAGCTCACAGACCCCCTCTGGTCTCCAGCTGGGATGATCCTGAGCTGGGCTCACCCAGCAGCAAGGAGGAGCTGGGGAGGATGGTGCTTCAGCCCTGGCTCAACCACTAAGCCTCAAGTCTCCAGCAGGAAAATGGAAACTGAGGCCCATTTCAGGAATCCTTCTGCTCCCAGGAGAGGAGCCAGGCACTGACCCTGGCAGCGATGCAAGGTGAGGCTGTCTTTGAGCACTGCCCTGAGAGCTCCCACCCCGGATGCTGGGGGAGAAGGGAGGAGACAGCACTTACAGGGCAGCACGTGCGGATATCTGTTCTTGGAGACATTTGCAGGGAGCTCAGCCTCCACCTTTGACTGCTCCTTCCCAACTTCCTTCAGCTCCTGTAGGATGGGAAAAGATAAGCACAAACATTCCTCTGGAGAGCTCCTGGTCAGCTCAGCTCCCTGCTCATGGCCAGTGGCTCTGTCTGGAGGGTAAAGAGGATTACCCTCACACAGAGAACTGCTCCACTCCTTCATGTGGCCTGTGTACTCTGAGCCATGGTGGCTTTTCCCACTGCCTTTTCCAACAGCATTGTTCGTATTTAAAAGAAAAGCCCAAGAACAACTACTGGGGGAAAAAGCCTCAGAAATCTACCACAAGGCTCAGAGGATTTTCTCCTGAGCAAACAGAAATATCTTGTGCTGCATCTGCTTCTGCCCCTCTCCTCACTCAAGAAGCCAAAGAAGGGTGATCTGAGGAGTGTTTGAAATTGCTGATGTGAATTTGAAAGATGCTGCAGCAGAACAGTCCAGAGGCTGCAGATGTTGGCAGTGGAGCCAGGGAAGGCAGCCTGAGATGAAGCTCACAGTCTGGAGGTCTGAGAGTGCTCCTCGACCTTCCCTCTGGCTGCAGACTCTTTTCTAACACTGTCAGGGTGGTTCTCGTTGCCACCCCTCTCATCTTCATCTCCAGTCAGGGCTGGGGCACTTTGCTGTGACCCAGTTCACCTCATGCCACACGTGTTTCAACCAGAACTTAAACAAAATGGGTTTTGAGCAAAGGAACTGCCTGATCACTTGGTCCACCCAATCTCTGCCTTCCAAGGCTGCTTCACAGGGCGGCTGGATTGCTAGAGATGGGTGACCATCCCTGGAGAGGAACACTGCACACTGGACACCCAACAGCGTGAGCCACCGAGTGGAGAAATCAAGTGCCATCTCTAAGAGCAGTTTCACCTCACCTCAAACTCCTGGAAAAAAGCGTGGTTAGCACTTGCTGTCTTCATCTCATAGTACTGCTTGAAGCTCTGTAGGGGAACTGGCCGGTGGACGTTTCTGCAGGAAATGAAGTCCAGAGGAAAACTTGCCTTAGCTACTGGGAATTCTGGCCAGCCAGACAGATGCCCCTGGGACAGCCCAGCCGTGAGACCTGCAGGACCTGGATGCACACACGGGGATGGTTCATAGCCCACCTCATCGCCCAGGGCAGTGGGTCCAGCTGTTTAAATACTGGGAGGGATTTCAGGGTGATGAGGATATTCTCCTGCTGCAGAAGACTCGCAGAGGAGGTGCAGACAATGCATTGACTTGGAATGGAGGTGGGCAATAAATACTGAACTTGGGAAAGACTGGCTTATAAAATAACTGAGGAGACAGTTGGATTTTTCTTGAGTCAAAACATGAAAAAGGAAGTAAAAAGGACAATGGGAACTGCAGTGGGGCCATACAGAGGGCAGACTCCAGCACTCACCTCAAGCTGTAAGTCACCATTTCCTGGGGCAGGCTGCTCTTCTTGGTTCTAGAATCAAAGCACAGGAGCTGTTACTTTTGCCTGCAGCACAGGGATCGATGCCATGAGGCACTGTGTACCACTGGCAGGCACACTGTCTTGCACACATGTAGGGTTTTGTGACTTAACTCCACATGGGCAGCTCCTCTCTCCCCTCTGCTTTTGCCTTCTGAGCTTGCCAGGCACAATTCTGCTAGCCCACAATCTGGTTTGCCTAAGCCTCTTTTTACACCATCTCCCTGCTCTCCTCCAGGCTTGGCACTGAAGGTTGGCTATCTCAGCCTGCACTCAGCAGGTAAGATATGGCTCATGCTCACCTCTTTGCTTTGAGCTGTTTCCAGTAAACCAAAGCAAAAATAGCTGCAAGTGTCAGAAGAAATCCCACAATGATTCCGGCGATTATTGGCATTGAGAGTGGAGCTGTGTCTGCACCAGATCCAGCAGCTGAAATAAAAAAGAAAGAGTACAGAGAGAAGAATGAGTAAAGAAGTTTTTAAGATGAGGGTGGGGAGGCCCTGGC
>VZTX01011475.1:0-10507 GCA_013400915.1 Pardalotus punctatus
GGCCCAGGTTGAACCAGGCCCAGAATGAGCCAGACCAGGCTGAGTCAGGCCCAGGCTGAGCCAGGCCCAGAATGAACCAGGCCCAGGTTGAGCCAGACCAGGCTGAGCCAGGCCCAGGTTGAGCCAGACCAGGCTGAGCCAGGCCCAGGATGAACCAGGCCCAGGCTGAGCCAGGCCCAGAATGAACCAGGCCCAGGTTGAGCCAGACCAGGCTGAGCCAGGCCCAGGTTGAGCCAGACCAGGCTGAGCCAGGCCCAGGTTGAGCCAGACCAGGCTGAGCCAGGCCCGGGATGAGCCAGGCCCGGGATGAGCCAGGCCCGGGAAGAACCAGGCCCAGGCTGAGCCAGGCCCGGGATCAACCAGGCCCACGTCCCTCCGAGGGCAGGGTTGTAGCGCGTTCGAGCGGCAGCTCTGAACAACAGAGTAAATATTCCTTTCTCACTGGTTGTCACGGTCTCTGGAGCAGCCCTGCCTTGGTTTTACCCAGGTTAGTGCAGGACTCTGCAGCTGCTTGAGACAGAGCTTCCTCAGGACAGGAGCTGCTGGTGAAGGCACAAATGCCCTGCTCAGGGCAGGGCAGGGCAGGAGTCCTTGGAAAAACAGCGTCCAACAGGTCTGGAGGGTGAGCAGAGCGAGGCTGGAGGAGGTGGTATGGTTTGCTTTTTCTGCTGTTGGTGGGATTTGTGGAAGCAGGTAGAGAGGTCAGGCAGACAGGCTCCAAGATGGTGAAGAAGAAGGTTTTATTTACCAGAAGTTCTTTTTATACACAGTAATAAACAAGTGTCTATTGGCCAAAGACAATCCACCCCCAAAGACCTATTGGTTATGGCTCGTACACCTCTAACACAAAACACAGAGATTAAGAAAGTACAGTTTATCTGTATTCTCCATGAGAGAGAAAGGAAAATCCTAAAACACTGCAACTACAGAGCTGGGAGTGAGGAATAAACCAGGGCTGGTGTGCACGGAGCTGGGCAGAGCTGGAGCCCAGCCCTGTAATCCGTGTTCCGAACCCCAGGCACTGCTGGGGTCCGGCTGCCCCCGACCTGCGCTGCCATGGGGTCAGGGACTGAACATCCGCTGTTAGAATGAGCTTCTGCAGGACCAGGGGGATCCTCAGAGCGACAGGACCTGAGGTTTGCTCCTCTGAGCAGTGTTCATTCCAACCTCAGCCTCTTCAGGACACGCTGTGCAGGTGGAGGGAACACGTGAGCAGCTCAGGCCCAGTTTGCCATTTCCTGCTCCATTAATCCAGTGTGGTTAACAAGCAAAATTCACTTTAATTGGTCCTGTGCTCTGGCACCTGTTCCTGTTCATGTTCACGATTTTCAGGAAGTCCAGATTTTAACTGAGCCTCTGAATCCACAGAACAGTGTGGAGCCATCTGATTAAAATTTTAAAGACGCTTTTCATTAAGATGGAAGTAGTGCAAAATATTTTCCCATTTTCAGCTGCTGAGTCAGATATTTCCATAAGAAAAAGCTGTTGGCATGAGACAGCGGAAGATTAACTGTGTGGCTGAGTGGCAGCCTCTCCCTCCCACCCACCCCTTCCACATTGAACCAAGTCCTGGGGGCGACGGTGGGTGGCACTGGGACATTCAGTGGCGCCTGTCACTCCAAACACCAGGGTGAAATGATTGACCTTGGCGTCTTTTGTCCTGCTCATTTTCGAGGTCCGTGATTCAGCTTTGCATTTCTCTCTCAATCATCTCCCACAATGGCAGCGCTGCCTCTCTGAGAAAAAGAGAATTGATAGGACTTGCCCTTCTCTCCCTGATTGCTCTGGAATGATTGTCGCCCATTCAGCCTCCCTGCTCAACATCCCGCTGCACAAAACCACCCAGAAGGAGTTTTCTGCCAAAGCCAGGCAATTCAGGGAACAACTGGGTTTTGAAAGCTCAAGAGCACGTTCGCTGGAACAAACGGGGTGTGGATTTTCGAACAGGAAAACAGGGAGTCATTTGAATAATCCGCAGGAAACTGTCAAAGCAAAGAACTCTGGTTAGAGAGACTTTGCAGGAATAAGCAATGCCTGCCTTGCTGTGAGTGAGGATTCCAAACCTGCAGCCTGCTGTGCCCTTCCCTCCCACGGTGCACGGTCCCATTGAGTGTTTCATTTTCCCAGAATCACGGAATATCCTGAGCGGAAAGGGACCCCCAGCGATCAACTCCTCACAGAAGGAGCTGTGTTTCACACAGAGGTGGCAATCCCACCCTGCTCAATGCTGATTATCAATTCCCAATCAGGTCTTGGAGAAATGTGAAGGATTTCAGTACTTAGGGGCTATACATGGTACAAACTAAGGGAAAAAAATTTGGTTTGAGACAAAAAAATGTCATTGTGCACGTGTCTTCCGAGGCTGTCAGAGTTGGTTTTAAGGCATCCATCTCTGGCTTCCCCAAACCACCAAATATTGTACTAATTGACCGAGATTTTCAAAGCCATGACTCTTAACAGAACCTGCATGCCTAAAGCTCCCAGTCAGCTTTGAAAAATCTCAACTATTGGGTTTTTTTTTCTCTCTTCTGTGTAATAACATATGCAAAGCTGAGCCATAATGTCTCCAAAATCCTCAGAATTAAGCTGAAAAGTGAGTGGGGAAGGGTGGGGCATGAAAAGATTCCTGATGGAAAATCCTCCACCGGCAGGAAAAGCTGCTGAGAAGCAGCAGCCAGGAAAGGTGAGGGGCTCTGAAAGGCACCCCCAGCAGAAATCCAACCCCAAATGGCTCTGGAAGTGGGGGGCTCATTCCCCCTCACCTGCAGGAATCTGCAAAAGCTCAGAGTCCTCCCAATGGCAAATCAGCTCCTGCTGCAGTCCCAAATAATTCATCAGAGGAGCAATGAATAAAGATAAAAGGGATCACAGAACCACAGAACAGCCTGCGTTGGGAGGGACCTTAAATAAAACCCATCCAGCGCCACCCCTGCCATGGCAGGGCACCCCGGGGCAGGACTCCCCATTCTAACAAAATATCCTGGTTAAAGGGGGGAAACATCAAAGGACTTTGGGAAAAAGATAATCTGCTCATTCATGGAAAGCGACCAATACTTAAATATACGCATTTTCTGTATATTTGTGGTGGGGCTTATTTAATGTTTGCTGAGTGCCCTGAGCTCACAAATGGTGCCCCCAGGACTGAAGCAGCAGCTGAGGCCCTGCAGAGCAAGGGCCCTCTGCCACGAGGGATCAGACCTTGTTGCAGACAGAGCAGGATGTGTATGAAATCCATGGGAAATCCATGAAATCCGTGGATGAAATCCACGCTTACCTCAGTGTCGTATAACGTGCATTTAAGAGCTATTTAAATTTATTGGAATGAGGATCCATAGGCACAGAGAGGAGAGTAAGAGCTACAGTTACAAAGACAATTAAAATAAAGCATGGCTTCTAGAATCAGGCAAGAGATGTGGTTTGTGAGCCTCGCTTTCTCCGGGAATCAGCATCCTGTGCCTATGGATAACTGTAGGCAGGGAAAAGGCACTTGTGCAGCTGAGTAAGAACAGCTACAGGTGGCATTTGCACATGGAAAAGGCAGAGGAAGGTGTTGGAAGGGAAAACATTCTGTTTGCAAGAGCTGCAGGGAGGAGGGGTGGGCGCACCCCCAAGTTACGCACACGGTAATGACCAAAGAGATCTGGTGGTTTTGTAAAAATCAGTGGGATGGAGTGGCCAGAGCAGTGCCTGGCACCGGAGCCTCGGCCGGGGTCCCTCCGTGGGGTCAGGGATAAGGGGACAGGGATCCATCAGTGAGGTCAGGGACAGGGGACAGGGATCCATCAGTGGGGTCAGTGATCTCAGTGGGGCAGGGACAGGGGACAGGGATCTCTCAGTGGGGTCAGGGACAGGGGACAGGGATCCCTCAGTGGGGTCAGTGATCTCAGTGGGGTTCAGGGACAGGGATCTCTCAGTGGGGTCAGTGATCTCAGTGGGGTTCAGGGACAGGGATCTCTCAGTGGGGTCAGTGATCTCAGTGGGGTTCAGGGACAGGGGACAGGGATCTCTCAGTGGGATCAGGGACAGGGGACAGGGATCCCTCAGTGGGGTCAGTGATCTCAGTGGGGTTCAGGGACAGGGATCTCTCAGTGGGGTCAGTGATCTCAGTGCGGTCAGGAACAGGGGACAGGGATCTCTCAGTGGCGTTCAGGGACAGGGATCTCTCAGTGGGATCAGGAACACGGGACAGGGATGCCTGCCCTGGAGCCAGCCCCAGGGAGCCCCAGTGCCCAGCTGCAGGTGACAGACTGCGTGTTCAGAGTGACAAATCACTTAATTAAAACGAAAGGCACTTTGATCCTGTCCGACCCACGGGCAGGCAGCTCTCAGGAATCCCTGCGGGAGGAGGAGCCGGCTCTGCAGGGAATCCATGGCTCCCAGCACCTGCACACTCCCTGCCTTCCTTCCGTGTGGAGAGCCCGGTGCTGGCTGCTGCAGTCAGGCTCGGGGAAGATCTCAATCAAGTTGAAAAGTAGTAACAATTTCACTTGGGCAGTGTTTGAGCACTCCTGAGTTCCATGAATAGTTAATGGCACGTCAAGGGCTGGAGACAAACGCTCTTGGAGCTGAAGAGCAAATAGCTCAGCCTGTGTGAGTTATGCTTGTTCCTTGCATACACAGCCCGTGGAAATTGCAATCATCCTTCATGAACAGGCTCGGCGCTTTCCACCACGGGGAGGAAGGGTGGCCACTGAGGAATGGAGGAACGGGGAATTGCCAGGGGAACCTGCTTTGTTCTTCGTGCTGCTGAGCACACCGAGTGCTGTTGTTTGGGAAAAATGGCTGTGGGGGTGTTTCACGTGCCAGGGAGCCTGGGTCCCCGTTATGGAGGTGACTTACCTGTGTCCTTCAGTTTGGGATGTACCCCATGGAAAAGGGCAGGATTGAGCAGTGTCGATGTGCAGGGCATGCCTGGGAGATAACACAGCTCACAGTCACTGAATCCCAAAATCCCTGAGCTTGGAAAAGCCCTGCAAACCCATCGAGTCCAAGCTATGCCCGACCCCCACCTTGTCCCCAGCCCGGAGCCCTGAGTGCCATGTCCAGGAATTCCTTGGACACCTCCAGGGATGGGCACTCCAAACCTCCCTGGGCAGCCCCTGCCTATCCTGAACACCTTTTCCATAAAAAATCCCTCCTGGTGTCCATCCTGACCCTCCCTGGCACAGCTGGAGGCTGTTAAGATTCAAGGTGCCACTGTACCTTCTGGAATTAGGAAAGAGCTGGATTTTGTTATTTATTTCATCCATCACCTTCTTCCAATCAAAACGCTATTGATGATTAATTCCTTGGCTATTGGCACAGTTCAGGAATAAATTTCCATGGATTATGGGGTTTTCAATATACCTATAAAAAGAGAGCAATACATACACTATGCAGAAATGTGACCAAGAGGAGCCTTCTGGAAATGCTGAAGAAAATCAACAGAAAATCTGAATAAACCCCACATCTTAGAAATCATCTGCCAACCACCTCAGTGGAAGATTTACTTGAAGGCTACCAGCTCCTCCAGCCAAAAACTTCCTTCCCTGTGCACCAAAAAAGAGAGAAATCATATCCCAACCTGCTTAACGCAACATCCTTTGTCAAGAGCACAAGAATGATGTGAAAACCGTGCAGAAACGGGAAAGTTCAGTGTAAAAAATTATCATTCACGCTGCTGTATGACATTGCCTCAACACAGCAGAACCAACAAAGTCTTCCTGATATATGAGAACTATCAAAGGTTGCCACTGAACACGGAGATTTAATGTGCTGCTTAATTCAAGAGCTTATTTACAATGTCACACGTCACTCGGAGAAAAATGGCTCTGACAACCAATCATTTAAAATATAGGAAGAATGTTTAACAAAAGGTCAGAAGTACAAATATTTTACATATTAACTACTAATAAATTCATTTCCTCTCAAAGTTAGGAGGATCAGCAAATGTCTCCAAAACCATTTGCAATATTTCAGCACAAGACCCAACCTCTAATTACCAATGTAAGTTGTAAATAATTGTCAAGTATGCAGATGAGCCAAAAATTCTCTCAAATTAAAGTAATTAGCTCCCAAGTCAAATTTTTCTGTCACATTAAAATGCTTTTCCTTGTCTCCAATGTGACACGTACAAATGAGAGCCGCATTGTCAGGGAAGCAGTTATTGTAGGCTGCCAGAATCATCTGCACGAGGAGCTGGGAGCTCTCCACTTCCAGCACAGCCTGAGGTTCCCAGCAGTCGATGTTTTCACTCTGGAGCTGTGCTGCTCATCCCAGCTGGGAGTGGGGAATTTGTCTGGCTGGAGCCCTGGCAGGTGACTCCAACGTTTCCCCACCGCTTGGTGTGGGAATATCCCTCAAGGAGAGCCCCAGTCCTTGGCTCTTCCTGGTTCTCCTTCCCTAAAGAACCTTTCCAGACCTCCTGGTCTGGGATACAGATGAGAACTGTGCCACGCCCTGCACCACAGGGATGGGGGAATGGGAACGGGAATGGCAATGGGAACGGGAACGGCAATGGCAATGGCAATGGCAATGGTAATGGCAATGGCAATGGGAATCGGAATGGCAATGGCAATGGGAATGGGAATGGCAATGGCAATGGCAATGGGAACGGGAATGAGAATGGGAACAGGAATGGCAATGGGAATTGGAATGGCAATGGCCATGGCAATGGCAATGGGAATGGGAACGGGAATAGCAATGGCAATGGCAATGGGAATAGGAATAGGAATGGCAATGGCTGCCATGGCAATGGCAATGGCAATGGCCATGACAATGGCAATGGCAATGGGAACGGGAATAGCAATGGCAATGGCAATGGGAATAGGAATAGGAATGGCAATGGCTGCCATGGCAATGGCAATGGCAATGGCCATGACAATGGCAATGGCAATGGGAACGGGAATAGCAATGGCAATGGCAATGGGAATAGGAATAGGAATGGCAATGGCTGCCATGGCAATGGCAATGGCAATGGCCATGACAATGGCAATGGCAATGGGAACGGGAATAGCAATGGCAATGGCAATGGGAATAGGAATAGGAATGGCAATGGCTGCCATGGCAATGGCAATGGCAATGGCCATGGGTGGCTGGCTTGCTCTTCCCAGTGCTTTCCCTGGCACTTTTGTAGTTTATTCTCAACGTCCTCTTCACCAAAGCTGTGCTTGCCATGCCACGTGGGAGATCCTGAGCCATTCTCCTGCTCAATTTGGATTCCCAGGCAGGACCCAGCATGAGGCTTGGTCTCTATTTCACTCCAGGCTAAACAAGGTTGGATTTGCTGCTTGCTGCAGATGAACCCAAAATCTGGGCAGATGTGGGAGAGGAGGGAGTCCCAGCCTCGGGCACGTCACATCCCAAAGCAGTTGTGTGCCCAGGAGATTGCCCAGGGCCATAAACAACGCATTATTTACCTGTTCCTCTGCGAGGATCCCTTCCAACAGCCATTCCCCTCTGCCTCAACAGGTGGTGGTGTTCCACTTTTTCCAGATAAGGCAGCAGGGTTTAGACTCAGAAATTCAAACTGGATTCATGGGCTCCTTTGCCCTGACTGTGCCAAGAGCAGTAAAGCTGGAGGATTCTTACAAGGTGAGGGACAGCCTGGACCTTATTCAGGCATCTCATCCATTCCAGTTGGATCTCAGGGAAGGGTTCTTCCCCCAGAGGTGCTGGGCACTGCCCAGGCTCCCCAGGGAATGGGCACAGCCCCGAGGCTGCCAGAGCTCCAGGAGCATTTGGACAGCGCGAGAAGGCCCAGGGGCCGTGATTTGGGACCGTGGGTGACCAGGTCTGCCCTGGAGAGCCACGTCCAGGCTCCTGCTGCCCAAAACCATCAATTCCCTGCTCCCTTGGCTGATTTCTCCCATGTCCTTTGCTGGTTAAAGGCAGGGATGAGGTGGGGATCCCATTAAGCAGGGGTTCATCCCAGGACTGGGGCCGTATCTCCTCTGTGTGTTCCAAATCAGCTCATTCCTCAGGGCTGTTCCCATCCATCGCTCCGGCGTTCCTCAGAGATGTTTCATTTTTCCACCATGACTGCACTTCTCAGCCACACAAAGAAACAGGAGACGACTCGAGTATAAAGGATGATATATAAAGCCAAATTTTATTCTGCTCCCTCACAGTAATTTTCCTCATAAATACTTCTCGGGATTGTGAAATATTCCTTGCAGCACAATCCGAGTCCATCAGGGCTGTACTATTTCATCTTGTTAAACACGGAGCACTCCGTGCTTCATTCATCCCATCAAGGCATTAGAAGGATTCTTTTCCCTAGCAGTATTTCAGGGAAGGTGTTTCTGTGCGATATCACCAAGTTTATCTCTGTCTAAATGAAATTCCATCGGAGGTACAGCTGAGCAATGCGTGGGGGTTGAAAACTGGGGCTGTTTTTGGAGCTGGCACTGAAGCTGATCCTGCACTGTCGGAGCAGCACCGTTGCTCTGGTTCTGGGATACGCAGGGACATTCCCAGAGTCATGGGATGGGTTGGGTTGGGAGGGACCTCAAAGCCCACCCAGTTCCCCCCCTGCCATGGCAGGGACCCCTCCCACTGTCCCAGGTGAATCCAGCCTGGCCTGGGGCACTGCCAGGGATCCAGGGGCAGCCCCAGCTGCTCTGGGAATTCCATCCCAGCCCCTCCCCACCCTCCCCGGGAACAATTCCTAATTCCCAAGATCCCATCTAACTCTGCCCTCTGGCAGTGGGAAGCCATTCCCTGTGTCCTGTCCCTCCATCCCTTGTCCCCAGCCCCTCTCCAGCTCTCCTGGAGCCCCTCCAGGCCCTGCTGGGGGCTCTGAGCTCTCCCTGGATCCTTCTCCTCTCCATGACTGAGCAAGACCCAAACTGAGATCCCACAGAGGGGCCAGGACCTGCAGGGATTTTCAGGTAGCAGAGTGAGGAACCACTTGGTGCTCTCAGGCAGCTGCTGGCTTGGGGAATGCTTTGTTCCAGAGGGCTGTTTGAGAGCAGGAATTAAGACCCTTAACCCTTTTTGCCCCCCGGCTCCTCAGTCCTGGCCCCACTGCCTCAGTGCCCTCATTAAACATCTCTGGTTTGAGCCACGGCACTGGGGGGCTGCAGCCCCACCACCCTCACAAGCAAAAATGATCTGACTTTAAAATCTCCATTGCTCAGTGTATTTTTAGCAGTTAGAAATGAGTCTGTCGCTGTTTACAGTATTTAGCATGAGTTATTTGTCGGGGAACGGCAAAGGTGACTCCGGCTGCTGTGGAGGGCAGGGAGGGGAACGTGTGTCTCCTTCTGCCTCCTTGGCCCAGTGTTCCCACAGCCAGGGAACCCAAATTCCCAGGCAAAGATCCCCACAATTATGAATTGCACAGCTGGTGGCCATGGTTACCATGTCTTCATTGCTTGACTCTTTTTTCAACCTGTAAATATCATATTTTAAATTTTCACTCAGTCAAAATCAGCATCAGGGACCAGGTCTGAATTAGACACAGGGCATGTCCCCACCGGGGTCTTCATGGCTGCAACAGGAAACGCTTCTCTCATTTTCTGTGCCTACACAAACACACACTGGGATAATATTTCATTTTAAGACATTGCTGGTGGCACATCTCAAGTGTTTAAAGTACTAAGCTTTCAGATTTTAGCACAACAAACAGTCGATTCTTGCTTCTGCAGTTCTAGCAATCATCTTTTATTCCCTGTTTTCTCCTTTTAAGACTCAGAAAATGCTATTTTGTTCATTTAAATTAGAAATAAGGACAAATCAGCATTTCATTTTCTCGTTCCTGCCCTGCCAGCAGCCCTGTGTGAATGCTGATGGACAGGCCCTGATAACAGCCCTCTCTTATCAACCCCATCACTCTTCTGGGGGCTCATCTCCTGAATCTTTCTGCCAGCACTCCCATCTCAGAGGATGATAAAGCCCCTCTGTTAAGCACCTGGCACTTTCCAGCTTTATCCTCTACAGCTCTGGCTTATCCAGCGGGCAGAGTCAGCTCTTGGACAACTCCTGCAATATTCCCCGTGTCCTTCCTCAAGGATTTTCAGAGAGATTTGTCTCAGCAGTGCTGAGCTCTTCTTGACAGAAAATACACAAAGGCAAGGTCCTGCCCGAACCTGCAGCCAGGTGAGCCAGGGTCACCTGCACGGGCACGGGTGGAGCCAGTCCATGGAGAGGATGCTGAGGGAGGGTGGAGTCCCACAGCACATTCCACCCTTGTTCCTGCCACAATCCTTTTCCCTACAGCTTCCACCCCTGCCCTGGCAGCAGTGCCAGGGATGCACAGCCCTTTCCAGGAAGGAATTCCCAATATCCCAATAACCTGAACCCCCCTGGCCCAGCCTGAGGCCGTTCCCTTCCTCCTGTCCCTGTTCCCTGGGAGCAGAGCCCGACCCCCCCGGCTGTCCCCTCCTGTCAGGAGCTGTGCAGAGCCACAAGGTCCCCCCTGAGCCCCCTTTGCTCCAGGCTGAGCCCTTTCCCAGCTCCCTCAGCCATTCCTGGGGCTCCAGACCCTTCCCAGCTCCGTTCCCTTCCCTGGACACCCCCAGCCCCT
>VZTX01011475.1:10519-24030 GCA_013400915.1 Pardalotus punctatus
GGACACCCCCAGCCCCTTCCCAGCTCCATTCCCTTCCCTGGACACCTCCAGCCCTTTCCCAGCTCTGTTCCCTGCCCTGGACAGTTCCATTGCTTTCCCAGCTCCGTTCCCTTCCTGGACACTTCCAGCCCTTTCCCAGCTCCATTCCCTTCCCTGGACCCCTCCAGCCCTTTCCCAGCTCTGTTCCCTGCCCTGGACAGTTCCATTGCTTTCCCAGCTCCGTTCCCTTCCCTGGACGGCTCCAGACCCTTCCCAGCTCCGTTCCCTTCCCTGGACACCCCCAGCCCCTCTCATCCCGAGGCTCCCAGCACTGCCCCAGCACTGGAGGTGCCCCAGCAGTGCCATCCCAGCAGGGATCCCTTAACCCATGCCGGTGACAGGGACACCAGGCTGGACAGGATCTTCCAAAGCCCCACACACAGCTCTCAGCTCCCACAGCCACGGTCCAAACCCATTTCCACATTATGGAAATTCCCAGCGTTTTCCAAGCGTTGTTGTTGTGGTCAAAGCTCTGTTTAATCACAGCCTCCATCTGGCACCCACTTCAAAAGGGCCTCCTCCCTCAGATTGATCTATTTAACTTCACTCCTGAATTTTCCATCACAGTGAATTTCCTGTCTCGGGCACTCAGCCTTGAGGATGATTGCATTTGCATAAGACTAAACAAATCCTCGTCTTCGCTGATTCATTTCCAGACAAGATTTTAAGGTTTTGTTCTCCCAAGGTCAAGCTTTCCCCAATCCTTGCTGGCCTGCGAGGCACAGTGGGAAGTTTCTCTTCCTGCCAAGCTTCCCCCTGGCCGAAGGCTCCGGAGCTGGTTCCAGAGCTCTCCAGGCTTTATCTCCCCATCGCCGCTGCTGCTCCCTAACAGAGTCTTTTATAGACTGTCGACCTTCTCCTCCACAGCCATAAATCCTCCACCAGCCTCAAGTGGAACGAAATGTAGAGATGTTATCCCTAGGCCTCGCCTGAGCCTTCTGAGGCCCATTATCTCCCCATCTTTTCTTTTAAAAGAACGTTATTTGACAGCCCAGCCTTTTTCATCCTTTTATTTTTTTTGCCTTACTGCTTTGACCTTGAGTTAGTTTATTCCTTCCTTTTCTGTGTATTTTAAGTGTTGCACCAAAAAATCCAATTTATTAAGGCTTTCCTATAGTAAATGATTAACCTGAATATAGTTAAATGAAATGCTTATTAACATCTCCCTGCATAATCCATTTAACAGAATTAGTCTTGCTTATTCAGACAACCTAAAGGGGTCTGTGCTTTTGTCTACACAGCATCAGCATTAAAGCTTATAATTATTTCTGGTTAATGCAGCCCTTGGCGTTAGGAAATGCTGGTTTGTGTGTTCCAGCATAGCGCTTCCCCTAATCTCTTGTATTAATTAGAGTCACTGATATAATATTACTTTGTTCCTTTCTATTCAGCACCAGGAGAGATGTCTGAATATAATCCTATCTGTGCTGAGGGTGTCTTAAATATTTCCACAAGTGCTGGCTGGTGTAGAACATTGGGATTAGGTACAATAATCCTTGATGGGAAGAAAGGAGAGCTCGGGAGCGCGTGGCCCCCGCGGCGTGCCTGGTGCTGGGGCGGCGCCCGTGCTCGACGCCAGCCCAGCCTGACAGGGAGTTCCCTGTAGTTGCAGTGTTTTGGGATTTTCCTTTCTCTCTCATGGAGAATACAGATAAACTGTACTTTCTTAATCTCTGTGTTTTGTGTTAGAGGTGTCCAAGCCATAACCAATAGGTCTTTGGGGGTGGATTGTCTTTGGCCAATAGACAATTGTTTATTACTGTGTATAAAAAGAACTTCTTGTAAATAAATCCTTCTTCTTTGCCATCTTGAAGCCTGTCTGCCTGACCTCTCTACCTGCTTCCACAAATCCCACCAACAACAGAAAAGCAAACCATACTTCCCCTTCCGTGATATTTAAGGTCCCTTCCAACCCCAGTTTCCAGCCCAAATCACGCTGTGAGTCCGGGACTGGCGTCCCTTCCCAGCTCCTGGGCCGTGCTCCGTGTGTGTCCCGATCCCCCCTGATCCAGAGGGGTGCAGCCACGCAGGCTCTGAGCAAAATTCCACTTACCCAGCAGCATGAAAGTAAATTATTACCCCTCAGTGGCTGCAGCTGACATTTTAAACTCATCGCGTCTTCTAAATCCTGGGTCATTTGATATTTCAGACATCAGGATGTTCATGGAGCTCGTTTTAATCTTTTTCTAGATGGAAATGCACTTTCTTTCAAGGTATCACTCCCGGGGCTCTGAAGTGAATTTGCAGCACCAGATCATAAAATCACGGAATCGTTCAGGTTGGAAAAGCCCTCCCAGCCCATGGAGTGCAGCTGTTCCCAAGAGCTGTTTTGGAGGAGAACAGATCAGAGCCCAAGCTCTGCTCTCCTTCCCTGTCTGGGCACCCAGAGCTCCGTCAACCACGCTGTAAAATCCGCTCTAAAGTCCTGCTCTGCTCTTGTGGTGGGGACGGGGAGTGTGGAAATGCCCAGGGTGGCTGCAGGTGTAATCACAGACTCAAATCATTCCAGCTTTCATTTCAAGCCTAATCACACATTCCTCCACCATTATCTCCCTGCATAAATATTAAGACTGGGAGCTCGTGTGTGTGTGAAACAATGACATGGTAATATTTCAGTGGGGGGGAAAGGCAGCTGGTTTATGCTGTTCTCAAACCTCTAAACCTTTTCATTTTTCCCTAAACTGAGGGCTTAGTCTGAGAGAGAACCATCAAAAAGTGCTTTGAAAATTACCAAGTCCAAGAACAAAGTGACCTTGCACGGCCTCACACAGCAAATGCTCAGGAAAGCAAACTGATCAGTCCTTACCAAAATAATTACTCAGAGTAGATCAAGGACTGAGCAGACCATGCTAAGAGTCTTTAAATTTTAAAGGTGTGTTTATTTTTAAAGTTTATATCTCAGCACAAATCTGTGGAATTTTAATAATATCTAGGAACAACATTTTGCTTGGCCAGCAAAGAATTCAGGGAGCCACAGGAAAAGTTAATCAAAATCCTGAAGGGGGAAAGAAAAAACTCTGCAGAAGATTATTAATTTTTATGAATTTTTAAGAGTCTAGCCCAATATTTTAAGCTGTGTGTCATCCAGCAGGCCTAGTGTGGCATCATAATTGATAATTAAACTTCTCCAGGTTTGCTTCTCCTTCAGGTTTCTTTCCCATCCAATTCTCCAGCTTAGGCAGCTTTGGGAACTGTAACTCTTTCCTATTATCTCCCCAAGCCAGTGCATTTTTCCCCCATTAACTCCCCTCGTGCCTTTGTGCAGAAACAATCCAGGTATGATTTAATAAGCTTTGGAAAGACAGAGCTGGTTCATGTGCAGGAAATCAGATTTACATAATTTTCCGCTCGCTTTTATAGCCACCGTAGTTCAAATTATCTTTAAGTTGGGGAAACTCTTTTCGTACCATAAAATGAAATAGCACCTGTGTTATGCTTCAGCTTCCTCGCCCAGGCCTTGTAATAAATTAAAGGTTGATTTGTCATCCTGACTTAGCACAGAAAGTCTCTTTTTAATGAGAGGAGAAGAGGGGCCCTGGCCTGCAGTTAGTCACAGTCATCAGCCACTAAACTAAGCTTCAAAACCAAGTTTAATCTTGTTTTGTTTGGGGTTTATTACCTGAGCCTTTCTGCATGGGGGGAAAGCAAAGGATTTCGGGTTGTGTCACATTCTCTGCGCCAAATAAAACGTCAGACACTAAAAATGGAACTCCAGGGTTCTGTACAGAAAGAAAAGGGACGTTTATGTTCCAGGATTTGGGCTGAACAAGGCTTGGAATTCGGGAGGCTGCATCCTGTGAAAGCAAACAGGATTTGCTGCAGGGTGAGGGAGCAGTTCCTTGTCCTTCCTCCTGCCTGTGGCTCTGCAGGACCAAACCCCAGGGTTTTGTGGAATCTTGGATGGTTTGGGTCGGGAGGGACCCCAAAGCCCATCCTGTCCCACCCCTGCCATGGCAGGGACCCCTCCCACTGTCCCAGGCTGCTCTGGGCTCTGGGAAGGATTTCTCCCCAATATCCCATCTAAATCTACACTCATCCATCTTAGGGCATTCCCCTTGTTCTGCCAAGGACAAGGTTTCTGCCAGGTCCATCCCTGTGCCACAGCTGGGACATTCCCATCCCAGGGATCAGCTCCTCCCTTGCTTCTCAACACTGATTTCTTGTATTTCCCCTCTCTTTGTGCTTAGTGTGCATTCACCCAGGAATCTGAGAAAGTCTTTGTGGTAAACAAATAAATGCAGTTTCTTCAAATAAGTATTCATGTCTTTAGCTGAGCACAGATTTCAAACTTTGGCTTCTGGAGTTGGGCAGAAAATGAGCTGTTTTCCAGGAGGGCTTAATCCAGTCCCCTCTCATTGATTGCACTGCAGGTCTTAATGCTCAGTAACTTAAAAACAGATCAATTATTCAGCTGGTTTCAAATGAAGCGCTCCCATTCTTAAATGCTTGCCTTAAAAACAATTTCTCCTCTTGGAGCAAGCAGGGATCTCCCCTGGGCAGGGTGGCAGCAGGGCTGGGCCGCTCTCGCAGCGTTTTCTCTGCTTCCCAGGGAAATGTTTGTGCTGCCCTGAGAGCCAGCACGGAATAATGAATGTGAATTGAGAACATGGGGCTGGGAGTGGGAATTGCCAGTGACCCTTTCTCGTTGTTTTTGCAGCTCCCAGCACAGCCCAGTACGGGATCACCGGCGACGCTGAGGTGCTGTTCTCCTGCTGGTCCCTGGTGTTGACGCTGTCCTCCCTCAGCAGCATATTCTACCTGAAGAACATCATTCTGCACTAAATGTAAAGACCCATAAAAGGCTTTTAAGGATTCTCTGAAAGTGCTGATGACTGGATCCAATCTGGTAGAGTTTGTTAAAAGCAGCGTGGGATATAATCAGTGCTTACATGGGGATGATCGCCTTCTGTAGAATTGCTCATTATGTAAATACTTTAATTCGACTCCTTTTTTTTTTTTGATTAGCTGCATTACCTTGTGGAGCAGTACACATTGTCCTTTTTTAAGACGTGAGAACTCTGAAATTACTTTTAGAGGATATTAATTGTGATTTCATGTTTGTAATCGACAAGTTTTCAGAAGCATTCAGTCATGGTCTGCTGAGTCACAGACCGTAGTTTACAAAAAAAAAAAAAGGATATTGCAGTAAAAATGTGCTTCTTTAAGGCTGCAATACAAACATTCAGTTCCCTTCTCAACTAGCATTCTATCCACATTTACACAGAAACATTCGTTCTTTTTTGAGTAAAAAAAAAAAATCAAATAATATTGCCTTCAAAATATTTCTTCAAAATATTACACATATCTAGATTTTCTTCTAGCATGATATTCAGGTTTCAAGAATGAGCCTTGTACTATAACTGCATTGCGCAGTACTGCTTTTGTTCTCTCCCCTCTTTCCTGCCAATTCAGCATGGTTGTGCCTTCATGAAACACGACTTTCCTCTTCCTCTCCAACTAATCTGGAATGTGTTTTGGGAAGTGCTGAAGCATCCTTTTGAGCGTAAGAAATCTCTCGGTGAGGACAAAGTGCTACGGGCCCCGAGGAAAAGCTCCTCTCTCAGCTCCAGGGAGCTGCTCCGGAGGGAGGGTTTAGGTC
This sequence comes from Pardalotus punctatus, assembly GCA_013400915.1. Lineage (NCBI taxonomy): Eukaryota > Metazoa > Chordata > Aves > Passeriformes > Pardalotidae > Pardalotus > Pardalotus punctatus. The sequence goes on from VZTX01011475.1 coordinate 16,158, forward strand.
CAGGGTAGCACCAACTCCTTTTTTGTTCCTCCCTCCACCACCACTGACCAGTGGGTGACCTCTGTAAAAACCACATTTCCCACGATAAAACAGAACCCAAATTGTTTTGTGGCATCTTTTGAATGTAGGAACATTTCCCGTAGTCCCCCTAAAGCCAAATTCCCACCTGGCTGTCAAAGTCAGGACTGTCCCTTTTGTATTACTGGCAAAACCCACGTGAATTGGTGTTTTTCTTGCACTTAATTTTGTACTGGTTTGGCTGATTTAGCAATGATAAAGGATGCTTTGAACCATGAGATTCCTGGAGTATCCAGCAGAATTTTCTATCTCCGCCTGTCCCGATGGCAGTGAGGGGGTTTGGTAACTCCTGAGGGGCACGAGGCAGGGCTGGGTGGGACCCGCTCCCCTGGGCAGGGCTGTCCCTGCCAGCCTCACACCCCGCTCCTGCTGCTGCAGCCCTCGAGGGGACACTCCTGAAGGATCAAGCTTAGGAATAGTGGATAATGGTACTTTGTCCTTTGTCCTGGACGGTGTTGGTGTGACACGTTGCTCACAGTTTACACCTGATGGAAAAGTGCCATCTGTGTGACTCACTGGGGTCACTGTGGCCAACAGCTCTGGGACACCAGAGCCCCTGGTGACCCCAAGAGCTCTTGACCTGCTCACAAACAACAGCTGACTACAGGAATAACAAAACCATTATCACAGAATCCCTGTGGTGACTTGGGAGGGACCTTAAGCCCATCCCATCCCACCCCTGCCCTGTCAGGGGCAACTTCCCCTATCCCAGGGCGCTCCAAACCCCAGAGTCCAACCCGGCCTCGGGTGGGACAGCACCACTTTCACTGTGATCAGTCCCAGGTTCCGCATTTCGAGCTCCAGCAGGTGACACACATTCTACCGCTCCCCACTTTTAATTCTCACACCAGTCTCGGCAGTGAGCAGCACCAGCTGAGCACTGGGGATACTCAGCAATCCTAAGCTCAGCAGCTCCCATTTTTTTCAGAGATCCCATTTTTTTCAACAAGGAGAACTCTGAGGTTTCTGGGCTCAGTTTAAACGGTCCCAGGCCAATGTGCAGCCAGAACATGCAGTGACTGCTGTACTTGCTGAGAAACAGCAGAAACAGAGAGATGTTGACTCCAAAAGATGGCAATAAAACGTCCCGGGTCACTTTGCATATGTTCAGTGACAGATTGTATTATTTCTCTTATTTTTTACAGCCATGTGCCAAGCAGTTGCTATTTTCAGGAACGTGGCATTTTTTAAAACCTGGAATAACATGACCAAATCCATCCTGTAAGGAAAGGCTGTAAACTCAACTCAGATGAGTTTATCACAGCCCTGATATCCCGCCCTCTCTTGTATTGCAGCTTTAAAGTGCTCTATTTTAGAATCCATTCACTAGAAACAGTGGTGCTGCAGGAAGTCTTGTGTCAGTGCAGTTTTACGAAGGAAAAAATAAGGATATGGAAAACGCAACCCATACGTGTAAAACTGGGAGAGGCTTCTATACTGTGGCTGGAGCAAATCCTGCATTCCAATGATATATTGCATTCCAGTGATTCCTGATATTTGGAACCTGATCTTTCCAGCAACAGAATAGAATGAACAGCAGCTTTATTAAATATGAAAAAAAGAATATATAGTGAAGTGTTGAATGTTTGCATTCGCACCAGGGAGAGTCACTGGATGACACGGACGAGATATCCCATGTTTGATACTCACTTCGGGGGGACATCGTTATTGTCAAGCCCAAAAAGAAAAATCCCCGCAGCAACAGCAGAATTGAGAGCCATGTCTGGGTCTGGGGGTGTTTTTGGTGAGGCAGGGGTGGGGTGGTGCTGGGAGCTCCAGGGCTGGGGGGAGTGAGTGAGGGGCAGGGAGAGGGGCTGGGGCTGCTCCGAGGCTCCACAAGCCCAGTTTGGGCAGGGCTGGAGCTGCGGGCAGAGCGGGACAGAGAAAAAAACCCGGTTCTGGGGGAAGGTGCTCCGTGCAGTGACCTGGGAAGGGACCAGCTGGCATCTGTGCTCCCAGAGCAGAGCACAGCCACATCCAGGGACTGCAGGATGCGAGGATGCTCGGGGTCAGAAGGGACCTCCTTCCAACCCTGGTGTTTGTGGAGTGCACTTGGGGCACTGTTTGAAGGTTTGTTCTGTTCTTCCCCGAAGTTCTGACACCCACCCTGTTCGCGGCTGTGGGGCCAACCTGACTCGATTTATTCCCGCCTTTCCAACGTGAAAAGGTTTAGCTGAGTGTTTCCACCGGGTTGCTGCCCACGCTGGAGCCCCCCAGTCTGTAGGGTCCCCCCGGTGCAGTGACTCGGGGCTGTGTCCCCGCACGGAGCGGTGACACCGCTGTCACAGCTGCTCCTGGAGCTGTGCTGAGACTCAGCTAAAGGATGCCTCACAACTTGGGAACAAATGCAGCTTCTCAAGGGTTTGTAGCTTGGCAGGATCCTTCAGAGCCAGACAGCTTTTTTTAAACTTTTCAATAGGTTTTTTTTAGAGTCGATGCTGTTTTTAAGATCCAGGAGTGTTAAACCCATCACAGTGACAGCTGCTTTTTTTGCACATTTTCTGAGCAAGTGTTCGAGATAGACAATGGCAAATGTTCTGCTACCAAAAACTCCACTGAGTCCACAGAACTGTGTTATGAAGAATGTGTATACCAAAATATGTATTTACATGGATAATATGCCTTAAAGACTAAATATGCATTTACTTCTAAGGCTGGATCCACCTCGTGCCCAGTCTGGAGGTAAATAATCCATATTTCACAGCTGCCATGGAAGGGTTTGTTTCTTTGGAGGGAAAAAAAAGAAGGGAGGGGGAAGTATTTCTTTTTAAAGCATCTTCAATAATTTTAGAATCCTTGCGTGAACTGCCATGTGTGAGGAGGAGCAGGGAAAGGATGAAGCTGAGCCTGACACTCCAGTGCTGGCACTGCTGTGGTGCCACCAAAAACTGCCACATCCTCTCCCGCATCCCCTGCACACCCAGATCCCTTCGGGCTGGGGCACAGTGAGGGCTCTGGGTGCTCCCCAGTCCTGCAGGGCTGTGGGAACGGGGCCACCCACCCACCTCCTCCTGCCGTGCTGCAGCTGGCAGCGCAGCGTCCTTTAAAATGACGAAATGTTGACAAAAAAAGGGAATTTAAAAAACAGGAATAAAGAACTCTCCGTTCAGCCTTAGTGTTGAGAGCAGAGGAGTCGGTGATGGCGTGGAAGGGAGGAACTGGCTTTGGGTTTGGCCGAGAAGCGGCAGGGCAGGACCGAGGGACGCGCTGTGCTGGCCTTGGGATCGTTCCTTGTTTGTGCTCCTTCCCTGAGCTCGGGGCCACGCAGGGATTTATTCTGCAGTCAGGAAAGTCCATAATCTACCTGGAAACAGCCAGGGCAAGGCAGTGGCACAAAGGTCTCGGGCTGATTGGGAAGGGATTCTCAGCAAATCCTGCTCCCAGAGTTCTGTGTGAGCAAGGGCTTTGCCGGGGCACCTTCAGCGCTGTTTGTTCCCAGCGCCTGATGCCTAATTCATGAGGAGCTCCAAGGTTCCTTTTTATTAGAAAATTCTCATGTTAAAAAATGCAAAGATCAGCATATTTGCCACCTCTCATAAGCTTAGTTTTCAGTCATTCATATTTTAGGGCATATTAAGCGTTCCCATCCGGCGGCAGGGTGAAAATCCGCGCTGTGGGATGAGGGAGGAGCGATTCCCACCCGCCCTGGCTGCTCTGCCCTTGGCTGGGGTGAGCCGTGGGGTCTCTGGGGGCTTCAGGGGGTGCACATCAGTCCCACGGTGCTGCTTCCATAACTCCCCACTGCCGGAGTTATCCCCGAGGGTTTGATTGAATTCATGCCAGCAGCCAGCCCGGAGCTGGGAGCAGTGCGGGATGTGCCCTCTCCTTGGCTCCCTCCCTGCACAAACCTGGCCAGAGCAGGGGCTGAGCTCTCCCACGGTGAGCTCTGAGCTCAGAACCAGCCCAGTTCAGCGATTCCCTCTCCCTGCCAGCGCCCCAGGAACAGCGACAGGGACAGCAGCTCCAGCCCGGCCCCAGGAGCGCCCCAGTGAGTGTCCAGCAGCCCAAATTTTAAGACAGGGAGGGGAGAGCAGAGTGGCTCCAGCCACAGGAATTCCCCTTATCAGCCAAATCCTGCAGTACTCATTATCCCGTCCTCCTTTTTTCGGCTGCCAGATAACAAACTGCCTGCAAGGATGATCTGTATCCCAGTCAGCATCCAGAGGGGCAAATCTGTTCTCTCCTAATGCACATCCATCCCTCTCTTCAGGGTTTTGCAGCCCAAACTGAACACGGCTGGCACATTACACGCTGATTTCTGTGCAATAACATCAGCTTGTCCCCTTCCAGCCCCCTCAGAGTCAGAAGCACATTGGTCCCATTAAGCCCCACGACAGCCACTTAAATGTGACCCCCGAGTGAGAATAACCCTCTAAGCTGAGACAGAGCAGCAGCAGCCTCGTTTTCCAGTGGGTGGCTGAGGGTGGGATGGCAGGGACAGGCTTCCCTCCCTCTGTTTTGTAGCTTTTTTATTCTAAAGCAGGTTTTCCCATTCGGAGGGTGGTGAATTCTGGCTGGGAGGTGCAGCCTGCGTGAGGTGCTCAGCGTTTGTGCCAGGTGGGGCCAGGCAGGAGCTGGGGCTGCTCCACTCCAGCCTAATGAGCCAGGACCTAGCAGGAATTTGGGCTCGGCAGGAGCTGCGGGAGGCAGCACAGTTCATTAGGCTGGGAAAGCTTTAAAACCTTACAGAAACTGCTTTTCCTCTCCCGTTTAAGTGGATCGCTAAAAGCACTGAGTTGTTCTGCCACAGAATTTCAAATTCACTGCTTTTTCATTATCCTTGACCTTTTTACATTTTTTACCATAAGGAAAAAAAAATTAACTTTGGAGTAAATTACTGCAAATCCCTCCCCAGAAGCTTTTAAAAACAGAGCCTGGGAGGCTGGGCTGGGGGAGCAATGGTTCTCACTTGCCACTATTTTCTGTGTAAAGAGGATTTAATGTCTGTTTGGCAAAAATTATGGATCATAAATCCCCGTGACTCATTTAGAAATGACTTTTAGCAGGACAGGTGCACTTATCCTCCCCAATACTTTGTGTTCTGAGTGGCAGAAAGACAAAGGGTGTGATGGGACAGGACACCGCGCTGTGTGCTGCTCCTGAAGCCTTGGCCTCTGCCACTTGGTCATCTCTTGGTCCCTGTGGTTTTGTCCCCATCTCTTGATCTCCATCTCTTGATCCCCATCCCTTGATCCCATCTCTTGATCCCCATCCCTTGATCCCCATCTCTTGGTCCCATCTCTTGTTCCTCTTCTCTCCGTTCCCATCTCTTGGTTCTTTTTTTCTTGATCCCCATCTCTTGATCCCCATCCCTTGATCCCCATCCCTTGGTCCCATCTCTTGGTCCCATCTCTTGGTTCTCTTCTCTCCGTTCCCATCTCTTGGTTCTTTTTTTCTTGATCCCCATCTCTTGATCCCCATCTTTCTGTTCCCATCTCTTGGTTTTTATTTCTTGATCCCCATCCCTTGATCCCCATCCCTTGATCCCCATCCCTTGATCCCTGTCTCTTGATCCCCATCTTTCTGTTCCCATCTCTTGGTTTTTATTTCTTGATCCCCATCCCTTGATCCCTGTCTCTTGATCCCATCTCTTGGTCCCATCTCTTGGTCCTCTTCCCTCCGTTCCCATCTCTCAGTTTTTATTTCTTGATCCCCATCTCTTGGTCTCTGTTTTTGTCCCCATCTCTTGGTCCCCTTCTCTCCCCAGCCGTGCAGAAGGGGAAGGCAGGGAGCAGGAGCAGGAGGAGGCTGCAGCTCAGGCTGAGCTCCCACTGTGGGCTGGGAGGGTTCAAAGAGCCAATCTTCCCTCCCCAGGCTGGGCTCATCCCTCTGGCCTCCCTGGGGAGCAGGCTTTGGAATGGCTGATGTCCCACAGAGCAGAAAGGACACTTGAGCCTTTCCAGCCGCTCGCTTCTGTCCCGGGAGCTGCCCTGAGGGTCTCGCTCTCTGTTTCAACGCCTCAAGCACCTTTTTGCAAAGGCCACGCTGTGAGAGAGTGCATTTAAAGAATTAATCTCCCGGAGTTAATCACCCTCGGTGCCTGCTCTCGGGCGCAGCCGCTCCGGCTCCTCGGGAAGCGCGCTGGCGGCGGAGCTGTCGAGAGGCTCCGAGGAGTGCTCCTGGCGTGGCATTTCTCTCCACGAGATTGCGGATCAGACACTTAATTCCTCAGAAAAAAAATCAGCTGAGGGCTTTGACCTTCTGTTTGAATGCAGAATTAGCACTCCAGTAAAGGTTAATGAGCACAAGGAGGGAGGAGAGAATTTCTCACTGAAATATTTCTGAGATGGGTTTCGGCACATGCAGGGATCTGGGCAGGTCTGCTCCCCTCGGCCCCAGCCACAGGGCCACCAGGACAGCCCCTCGGAGAGGAGGAGCAGGAGGATTTCCCAGAGGATGGGAGGGAACAGGATTTCACTGCAGGTCCTGGCTTTGTTCTCAGCTGAGATCCCGATGGAGAACTCAGGACCTTGCTCTGAGTGTCCCAAGTGTGTTCATTTTTCTGAGAGCTGTGAACTTGAATCACAATCTGTCCCTCGCTTCCTCATCCAGCTGATGCTGCTGTACAGGAATTACTTTGCCTTGTGGGAAAGGTGCCGGGATTGCTGTCAGGGATTCCTCTCTGATGTGGCACCTCGGCCCCTTTCACAAGGAACTCCTCCAGAATTGCTGGCTTGGCCAGTCCAGGCAAAAACCAACCCCACCTTACCCCCGCTCCAAAATTTCCTCAATTTCTAATCCTCTCCCACCCAAAATCATGGCATGGCTGCTGTAAGTGACAAATCATAAGGGAAAACACAGAGGGGAGACCTCCAAGGAATGGCAAGCATGGGGGCTGCTCTAATTTAACAATCACTTGATTGTGTTCATTCCTCCTGTCAGCAGCAGCACTTCACCTGCATTTAATGCTCACGCTTCTGGAAGAAACCTGGGAGTTGTGACAAGTGCTTTAATATTCCAACAGATTACAAATAGTTTGGAAAGAAACCCCCCTTCCACAGGCTGAGTAAAGCAAAACCAAAACACACCCCACCGACGCAGGTACTGCTCAGTACCAGCAACTTTATCATGGGATCCTGGAGTGCTGTGGGCTGGGAGGGAGCCTAAAGATCATCCAGTGGTGATGGACAGTGCCTTTGGAAGGGTTAATAAGAATAAAGCACATTTAGGGAAAAAAACCCCACACCATGGAGTCATTTGTATTTGCTAAATGCCGAAGACCCCAGCTGAAAACAAAAGCCAAGGCTTGGAGGGAGCCAGATCTGTGTGTAATTATCCCTGACTATTCAAATCTTGTTATTAAACAACTCTCAGCGCAGGTTCCAGGGCAGTGAGCACAGCCAGGGTGGAGAAAATATCCATAAATACAGCTTTGCTCTGGGGCAGGACCTGCCTGTGCTCTGGGCAGATCCCTGTCCCCAGGCATGGGGACACCATCGTCCTGCAAACCCAAAGCCCTCAAATCCTCAAAATCCCTCAAAAATTTCTGTAAACTCCAAGGCTGGAGTTGGTAACCGAGGGGCAAAGAGCAACTTGTGCCAGAAACGAGCCTTAGGGAAAATGCTGGGAGGGGCTGGGAGAGCCCCTCCAGCCCAGCTGCTGCCCTTCTCCTTTTCCAGCAGGGCATCATCCTGCTTTTTCCCTCTATGGGATCAGTTCCTGGGAATAACAGGAAAAACATCCTGCTACAGGGAACATCCCAGTGTCCCTGCAGACCCATCTTGGTGTCCCTACAAACCCATCCAGTGTCCCTGAAAACCCATCCAGTGTCCCTGCAAACCCATCCCAGTGTCCC
>VZTX01011476.1:0-10996 GCA_013400915.1 Pardalotus punctatus
CGGGCGGCGGGCGGGCGGCGGGGCACGGGACGCGTCTCTGCGCGGCGCGGGAGGCGGCGTGGCCCTCGCGTTCTGCCGCGCTGAGGATGACTGTGCAGTGCGGGCGGCGGGCGGCAGCGCCCCCTGGGGCCGTGCCGGGATGCGCTCGGTGCCGCTTCCCGGGAGTCCCGGTTCACGTGCCCTGTGCTCTCTTGCAGGCCCGGTGCCGGTTCCCGTGCCGGTTCCCGGTTCACGTGCCCTGTGCTCTCTTGCAGGCCCGCTGCCCTCTGCCCGCGGCGCGTTGCCGGCACCATGGTGAGTGGCCCGCCTTCCCTGGGGCTTTGCTGAGTCGCGGGTCCTGCCGAGTCACGGCCCGAGCGGGGGCGGCGGACGGCGGTCTCACTGCAGGGGCCGGGCTGGGGCCACCAGTGGCCAGCCCGAGGTCACCGGGTGGCTGGGTCTGTTATACAGGGGCTTTGGAGCGTTGGTGACAAGAGACTGGTGATACTTACTGAGCTATTCCTTTTACAGTCTCGAAGATATGACTCCAGAACTACCATATTTTCTCCGGAAGGTATTTTTTAACCTGACACTTTCAAGTAAACTCTGACTGTTCTATCCATCTTCTCAAAACGCTGAAAACACTTGCACAAAGGGTGGTTGTTTGTAGCATGTTTCTGTCTGAATATGAGGTACAGAAATCATACTTACCCACACCCAGTTCTGTAGGGACACCGAGGGACCAAAGTGGACACTTTCGAATTCATTCTAATTGAAGCAATAGAATTTTGTCTCATTAGTGAGTAATATCACTTGCCATGTTTTTGAAATAACCATTTATCTCTTGTTTGAGTATGGTTATATTCTGTCACTATCCCCTGAGAATGGATAATATCCTGCTGGTGCAGTCACGCCTCTCCTTGTTATTCTTGCACATGCTGAAACAAGTACGTACAAACCATGTGTTTTTACTTCTTAGACGGGGTGAACTCATGAAATCCAGTATAAAATACTTTCTTTGTTTATTGAAAATTTGTCTTTGCTCATTCTGCTGCAGCAGACAGTTTTTTGAATTTTTTTTCTTTTTTTTTTTAATAGAAAGGGCTTTTTTCCCCAGTGGCCATATTCAGTATTACTTTATTTTCCTTCTGACTCTTTTCATCCTTTTCATCCAATTAATTTACTATTGGCTGGTAACAAACTGAAGAATTAAGAGTAGGTGGTACAATGAGCACTTGTCAGATTCTTGCACGTTTAAGTCACCTTGTGTGTTTGGTTTTGTTCGGTGGTTTTTTTGATGATAGGAATTTCAATCCTTTCCTAGGCCGCCTGTATCAGGTTGAGTATGCAATGGAAGCCATTGGGCACGCAGGCACTTGCCTGGGAATTCTAGCAAATGATGGAGTTCTGCTGGCAGCAGAGAGGCGCAACATTCACAAGCTTCTTGATGAAGTGTTTTTCTCAGAGAAAATATACAAACTTAATGAGTAAGTTGAAATGATCAAATGTCCAATGATGTTGTTAGTAACAAAGCACTGATTAGTACATAACCTGGTCTTACTTTATTTGACGTGTTAATAATGTTTTTGTTTGGTGTTTTAGACAAGTATGACTATTTTGTCATTGTTCACTTTAGCAGTTCTCCTTCTAAAGTAGAAGTATTGCTGGTTTGTTTTTTTTATCTCTAGGAGAATTTTCTAGGTGGAATAGCCTGTTTATGGGTACCACGCCATACAAGGTAATGGTATTGCAGCAGTTAAGAAAATTGGGAAATCTCAGTTTTACGAAATACCATTGGGGGGCAGAATAAAGAATGCACACAAAAATTACCATGCTATTTCAGCTCCTCTTCTAAGTCTTTGTTTTTCTGTGGTGACTCAAAGAGAACAAGATAACGGGGTAAAACATGCCTTAGGCTTATTTGACAGAGTTGTAGCAGAGATGAAACTTCTATTACCATTTCCATTCTAGCTTCTGGAAGTTAAATTTGTGATGTCAGAGCAAAGAGTTTTATGGATTACACTTTCTTGTCACAAGGGAGGTAGAGCTTCATCCTTGACAGAAGGTGCACATGAATTTTCAGCCTGTCAGCCTCCCATTTTGTGTTGATCTTGAAAGCATCTAGAGTGGTAGGAAGTACTGGATTTTCAAGTAGGCAATGTAACAGCGCATGGAGTAGTCACCTAGAGCAGCCCTCCCATCTTCTGGAAAATTCCTAATTTCACAAATCCTTTTTGTGTAATAAAAGCTTTGTAGTTTATCAGATTGAGCTAACGAGATCCTAAATTAAGAGGTTAACAAAACAATCAAGGATGTGAAGTGCTTATTTTTCTTGCGGTCCTATCAAGACCACTAAGTTTCAGTTAGACAGATGCTATGTGTCAGCCACAACTCCCACTGAAGGCCTGTCACATTTGTGACATGTGTTGTGGTGTGCTGTGTCAGGTGGCCTCCTGAGAGGCACCTGTCTGTGCCTAATGGCTCCAGTAAAGCCACTCAGAACTTAATCATCCTTGGCATGACCCTCTTCTCAGAATTTATGTGTGTAACTAACACACTGACTCACTGACTTTTGGTGTTCACCTCTGCTCTTAGCAAATGGTTACTGATATTTTTGGTGTACCGTAAAGGCAGGAGCTGATGAACCATTTGGTATGGCAGCTGTGTAGTTTTGATCAGAAGAGCCCAACAATAGTGCTCTGCTTGAACCCCTGTATGAAGATGTAACTGTTGGTTGGAGATTGGCAGGGATTCAGTTAATTCGTATGCTTTTCTTGCAGGGATATGGCTTGCAGCGTTGCAGGAATAACTTCAGATGCCAATGTTCTCACAAATGAGCTGAGACTGATTGCACAGAGGTAGGTCTGCTGACAGCTAACATGGTTTTACTTGCCTGTGCTGTCACATTCAGCTCTCTTTATGCAGTAGATCAGAATGAACATGCATTTAGTAGATCAGAAGTAGATTGAAATTGAACAACTGAATCAAAGAGGCCCTAACTTGGGAACTTGTTTCCTCTTAAGTGTGGTACAGGATACGGTCAGCAAAACAAGTTTTGAAAATGTTTTTTTTCCCTCTTTGATATTAGGTATTTGTTACAGTATCAAGAGCCCATTCCTTGTGAACAACTAGTAACAGCACTGTGTGATATCAAGCAGGCTTATACACAGTTTGGAGGTAATGAAGTAATGAATCATTGTGTTACTAAATGTCTCAAGAACAATTCTCTTACATAATATGAAGGATCTAAGTCTGTGGATAGTTCTACTGAATTCTCTTAAAAAGTTATACTTAGAAAAAAAATAGCCTAATTTAAGAGGGGAATGGGTAGTCATGGTTACTGGTTTTTGATGCTGTGGATGCTACTTTTTATTGCTTGGGAAATTGATGGCTGAGATGCTGGCCCATTGCATAGAATGCTTTGAGTGCTCTTGCATTTAATGAATGCCTTTAGAAGATCAGCAGAGAATTGTTGAGGCAACCTTTCAACATTTTGGGCCCATCCAGCATAATGGTACAATGAACCAAAACCAGGGCTGTGTGTAGGGCTGTCAGTATTGTAACACATAGAAAAGTACTGTTTCTGTGGATCATTCAGCATGTTAGAAAACGATGTTGAAGTAGTGTTCCTTGGTATGTGAACCAGTGATTCTGCTGTTTTACTTATATGTAGTGGGAGAGAATTACCTTTTAAACTACCTGGCTTTTGACACTGCTAAGTTAAATGCTTTAGCAGTTAAACTACATACTTGAAATATTAAATTTTCATTTGAAGTCCTGAGATGATAAATTACAATTTGTGGAGACACAAATGAGCTGCTCTTAAGGTTAAATGAAATAAACCTCTGCTGCCTCCCACCCCATGACTTAGGAAAAAATGCTGGCCTGCTTATCTCAAGCCACAGAAGTGCAGAACTGTCTGTTAAATCCTAGTTCACAGGAACAGATTGAAAAAAGAAATCAAAGAAAATAATTGTCACTCATGACCAATCTTGTTGCTAAATTTAGAATGCTAATAGCCTTCTTTTCAACAGGAAAACGTCCTTTTGGTGTTTCATTGCTCTATATTGGCTGGGATAAGCATTATGGATTTCAGCTGTATCAAAGTGATCCTAGTGGAAATTATGGAGGGTGGAAAGCCACATGCATTGGGAATAATAGTGCTGTAAGTACTGGGTTTTTTATTATCAAAAAGACAAGTTAAAAAGTGTAAATTGCACTGGATTAATTAAGCTGAGTTGTTGATTAGTGCAGGAGAGCTTTACAGGTAATTGTAGAAATGCTGCTGTTACTCACATGTTGGTGCTATCTGGCGAAACCCCAACTGTGTGGTTGATTGCCCAAAGACACTATTTTAATTTCTGTGAAATTTACAGGCAGCTGTATCCATGCTGAAGCAAGACTACAAAGAAGGGGAAATGACCTTAAAGACTGCCCTGGCATTGGCCATTAAGGTTCTTAACAAAACCATGGATGTCAGCAAGCTCTCTGCAGAGAAAGGTGAGCGGTTGCTGACACGGGAGGACTCCCTCTGCTCAAACAAAAGGGAACACAGTGAGAGCACATTCTGCAGATGTGGCTCACTGGATTTTTAATTGTCACAAAAAGTGTTTTTAGAAAATGCAGCAGTTGTCAGTCTTAGCCTGTCTAAGAGGCATTTGGATAGCTTAGACCAGGATGATCCCTGTTGGCCAGCTGCAGTTTGGGGATGGAAATGCCTGCGAGTCTGGGAGCAGAGCCCTGAGAGGAGCTCCCCTGCTGCTGTGCTCTGCTGCAGGAGGGCACTGCGGGCGGCTGCCTCCAGTCGGGCTGCTTGGCAGAGGGAGGATCGGAGCCTTCTGCCTCATTGTCACTTGTCATCTCAGACCTCGCCCTGCTGATGATTGCTCTGCCTAAACACTGCTGTCTGTTCCATGTGTTTCAGTTGAAATTGCAACACTGACAAGAGAGAACGGAAAGACAGTAATAAGGGTTCTGAAGCAAAAGGAGGTGGAACAATTGATAAAACAACATGAGGAGGAGGAAGCAAAAGCTGAACGTGAAAAGAAGGAGAAAGAACAAAAAGAGAAGGATAAATAGAATATGAAATCACGTGTTCTCTAGATAATAAAGGACCTGCTTCAGTAAAAGATAATCTGGATTTCTGTTCTGTAGTAGCCTACAGCCGTGCCATGGAGGATCCAGAATTACTTTTGATGAACCAGGTCCTTAGTCATCATTTAGATAATTAGTTTACTGCTCCTTCCATTGACCAATAATTGCTTTAATTCTTGAACACTCTTTCTTTCATCTTCTATTTTTTATTATGGAATAAAATTTAAGAAGAATAGTGATGGCTGTCTTTATTTCCTCAGTAATGCCTGGATATGCACAATATTGAGGAATTTAATTGCTTTAAACCATTAAAACAAGGTATATGCTAGTTGGTAAAGAGCAAATATGGTGTTAGAATTGTTAGGATTTTGTGTGTATGTGTGGGTTTTCCTTTTAAGGTAGTGAAAAGAGCTCCTAAGTTTGAAAAGTCATTTCACAAATACAGAATTAAAGTGTGCTGGCATGCCAAGTTTTAGTTTTGGCCTATTTTGTTCTATAGCAGGCTCTGTCAAACTGATGGTCTTGCAAGCAGTAGTGTTTTAAAAATGCCCTGTAGCAAATGTGTTCAGTTTATCATAGCCTTCACAAGTGCATGTGTTTTCTAAGGAATTAATCATACAACACTAGTTATATTCACACAAACTAGAAAGACATTTTACAAAGGCCACGTGAAAATGTTTTATCTTGTCAAAATAAAAATAGGTAAGTAAAATAGTGCATGATTTTAGGCCATGTTGACTATTTCACATTTTATCCTGAAAGGAAACAGATGTTTTATATTTAGTTTAGTGTTGCTGATACTTCCCCAGGGAATTAGATTCCGTTCCCTGACACAGCAGTCAAGAAAACAAACCAGTTAACCACCAAGAAGTCATAATTTTGCATGAATTAGAAATTAAGAGTCTTTTCTTGTCCAGCTTGCCCCATACTGAATGCACAAAAGTAAAATCCTTTCCACTTCTGAAAAATAAGGTGATTTGGAATGAACAGGAATGAAAACAAGTTACTGAAAATTACCCTTTCAGATATCAAAAGCAAAATGAAAAGCTTGAGTGACACGCTTCAATGTGAGGCCTTGCTGAATTTCAAACGGTGACAGTGGTGATCCAGCCCATGTGTGCCCCCTGGATTGTACTGATCTTGTTGGTTGGTTTGGTTTGTTGGGGTTTTCTTACCCCAAAGGGTATCTGGTGTATACAGGATTTAATATGACCATTTAAAGAAACTGAGTGGATCCATAGAGTGTTTCATTGGTTTTAATCCATGTCAGACATTATTGACTAAAATGTACTTTGTCAACATGGCCAGAAATGACCCTTCATCTCAACTAAACCCATTTTTGAGCTCACTGCTGTAAGAGTCACTGTTGAGAACAGAGGGAAGGAATCTGACTTGAGATGTCTGTGCTGCAGCTTGTGTAGTTGTCCTGCACTCACTCTGGCAGCCGCTGCACAGAGAGGGGGGAGGCTCTGGGTTCTCTGCAGGACCTGCTTGGTCATTCTCTAAGTTTTGGTGCAGACCAATTGCTTTAATCTTTTGCACTGAACTTAGATAGCACTTTGTTAATATTCAAATTTTATAGCTAATAAAAGTTCAACTGACTTTTAGTTACACCTTGTACAACAGTAGGTCTTCCAATTAACAATGTAGGAATGGTATTTCATGTAACGAGTCCTGAATAGTTGCAGACAACATGCAAGGGGTAATATTTAATCTCCATTATAAAGGATTGTATAAATACCTCAAGCTCCATTTTTATGTAGAAATCCAGTGCTCAATCTTTCTATTTTTTGATACCATGAATGCAATATATCAGCATCTTTTGCAGATTTCTGGATCACTGATGATGGTTATACAAGTACTTGGAATATGCTCTAAAAGCAGCAATGCCAAAATGGAGTTTTTTCTCACTTCTCAAAGATTACTTGCAACAATGCGTGATAGACTCCAGCAATGCTTTCTGTCTTCTAGGAAGCTGTTAAAGCATCTGAGCTTGTGTTCATCAATGTATATAGTTCATAAAAGGTAGTTTATTTAGTGTAGTAGTGTAAGTATTACCAGATAGCTTAGAGTATAGTAGACTTACTAAAATATTTTTCTTAAAAGCATCTTTTTCTAACAAAATGGGGATAACTCATATATGCATATCTTGGTTTAAAGAATTACCAATACCATTTCTTTGCCAAACATGGCATCATTTGCTGGTAAAGGAGAACTTTTTAGATACTGTAATAATAAAAAGTTGGAATGACTTAATATTCTGATTTGTACTGCATAATGTATTGAAGCATTGTGATAAGTTTTAAAAGATCTATTTATTTAAAGGTTTTGTTTACACAAAGTGGAAGTATTGTCTAATACTTCATAATCTTTGAACAGTAATTACCAATTTAATTTAAAAAACCATCATCTCTCCTGAGTGCCATTAATATCTGATTGTGAGCTGAGCCTCAGTACTGCTTTGGAACAGGCAAGTAACTCTAGCTGGCAGTCATGTCCAAGATGTACAGCCAAGTTCTCCTAACCTAAATTTAATTTGTGATTCTTTTCTGCATTTGAGCCTAGGGCAGTAAGCAGATGCTGGAGATCTTTCATGATTAGAATCTTCCTGAGCCGTCCGGACACAAATGCAAGTTCCTTACCTGTTCTTCCTAGAAATAAGAGCAGTGTTTGACTGCATTGGCCTATTGTGTTGATTCTGGCTTTGTGTGTTAAAAAAAAAAAAAAAAAAATTAAAAAAAATCACCACCAACTGTGCCTTTTCTGGGAGTGGTTTGGGGATAAGTCGTAAGAACAGAAAAATGATTCTGGCGATACATTTGAGGTATCTTTGCTAATCAAAAATATCTTCCTGTTCTTTGTATGTTTTTTTGGTGTACGTAGTGTTTACCTAGAGTTTACAGTGTATTACATAAGTATTTAAAATATTTAGCTATTGCTGTGGATTTAATGTTATTTTAAAACAAGAATTTCATGTGGTGCTGTGGAAGGTGACAGATTTTTCAAATTAGATAAAAGTATTTACTGGAAATTGTTTGCATAATATGATGTTTGTAAACTTAAAAATACTGGATAGCTTATATCTCACTTGAGTGCATGATAGAACTTGTTAGGGCAAATACGCAAATATTCACAAATAGATTGTCCTAAGAAATTGTAATGTGGTTTGTTATTCTAAGTAGTTTAAGAGATAATGAAACTACCGCTTCTCCAGTAATTACCTGTGCTGTCTCTTGCATCTGTTAGTATTTAAAAATAGTTAGCTTGTTTTCTAGGTGACTGTATTCCATTCAAATAAAGTCAAATTAACTTCCAAGACTGCTTCTTATATGACCCCCTTTAGGTATGCTTCCCTCTTCATTCAAATGTTTTACTTGTCAGTTAGAAAAGCACACAAATTAAGATGGAAAACAAAAGACTCCTGATGTTAAATTTGACAGCTGCTTCTGGTTTGTTACGGATTTCCAAGGTAATTATTTATTCTTTCTGTTCATAACCTTAAAATTAGGGACAATACTTCTCCACTGTGTTGTGAAAATGAATATATTTATGATTGCAAGGTGTTCAATGGTTTTAGAGGCCACAGGACTGTATGTGATACACAGATAACACAGCTGAGTATACAACACGTGTAAGTCCAAGAAGGTGGTATGCTCATACTTCATCCATGAGAGAAATTGTGTAGTTTCTGGATGAGATTCTAGGACTTATTTAAATGTCTTTCATTTTCTTTAAAGAGTATTTTCCATTATAGTTCTTCTGTAGTAAAAACTGTCCTCATTTTCAAGTTTTAATTGCGGTTATTTCTACTACAATATGAAAACCCACTGAAGTTACTGGATCTAAGAGTACCCAGTACTGGCTTTAATCTGGAGAAAATTCAGCTTCACAAAGTTTTTAGAATATTTCTTATTTTACAAATAGAACTGAGCAGCTGGCTATTTTTATCTGTGTTTAATTTGACATTTGGCTTTCCAGTTAAACTACTCTTCGGTGCACAGTAAAAGCTGCCATCAGCCAATTTGCTGGCGATTCTGAGAGTGTACTTTAGTGGGGACCTTCAGATGTCACCTCCTGCTGACAAAGGCCCTTTGAAAGACACCATTACTCGTGTAATTGTTTAGGCTTTCACTTAATGATAAAAAACTTAACATGCTGCTGATATTAACATTTTGCTCCAAGTTCAAAGCAGCAGGAGAAAACAGTTACTTATTTATAACTACTGTTTTCTAAAACAGTAATAATACAACATAATTAACATGTGCCAGATGATGCTACATAAAATATTTAGCAAAATGCTGGGCATGTAACCCAGACAGTTTAATCCTTTTATATCTTACAGCATCTGTTTTGCCTAGTTAGGACCCAGCTGCACACAAATCCTCAGTTATGTAATAAAACCAGTTTCCTATGTCCTGCACGTTCTAGTGGCAGCTATGTTCAACACTGGCAATGACACATTATAGCTCTAAAATGCATCTACTGGAGTGCCCAGAAATACAGATTTTACCTGATAACCTCATGTTAGGAATAGCAGGTGCAGCACAGTAGTGAACCAGCTTTCATCAAAAACTACAGAGTTGCAATTTCAGTCCAGATATTGCCCAGTAATTCTTGGAGCACTCAGAAAATATCAGAACTCTGGTGTGTCACCAAAAAAAAAAAAAAAAAAAAGAGAGAGTTTTTTTGTGCCCCATTTTGGGCTAAAATTTATTTTTCATTTACTGTAAAATCTTGGGTTTACTACTGCATATACACTAAGCATTTCAAAATAAGAGTCATGCTGCATCTTTTAACACAAATACTTTGATTGTGGAAAATATGCGGTACAGAAATGGATTCTCAGTATATAAAATGACCATATTTACTGCAGAGCATTCTAATCAATACAGCCTGTCACTGGAAGTGTGCTGGAGGAAACTCCTGTGAAAGCAGCCTTTTTTTGTGTGCTTGTACAGACTGCATTGTCTTGCACAGACATGCATAACCCAAATATGGCTGCAAGATAAGATAATACAGAAAAACATGAGTTTAACTAAGCAAGGGATTGAAATGCTCCAGTACTCTGTTTTGGTCATTGAAAAGATTCACTGTTTACCCAGAGAGATGCACTGTTTTCTGTAAAATAACAACAGGTATAAAAAGAATTTATAATTGACAACATGCTTAATGAAATTGCTGTTTGGGTAATGCTCGTTTTAGAAAGGTATAAAGTTGCTAATATTATTTGAGTTAAATAAGAACCATTTTCCGGAGGAATCTGGTATCTAGCACTTTTCATGTAAAGCTGATTAACACTGTAAAGTCATTTAGCCCTTCTTTCCAAGTCTTTTCTCTCTATAAAATATTAAAGAGTATCTTAGATGTAAAAAATGCATTAATGCCAGCTGCTTCTATTTTTTGTGGCACTGTGTACACCGTACATTGCCATTAAGATGATTTAGGAAACATCTCTAATTAAATGTCACAGTTTGTGCATTGAAAGTTGTCTTTTGTAATAGACTTATCTGATATAGGAAAAAGTGGCATTTTGTAGAGTATTTATTTTAAATGTTGTATATCTATAACAGACATAAAGATGGAAGTATCCTAGGTCTTTTTAGCTTGCATCAGTTTATCTATCTTAGATTAAAAGTTCAAAAATATTCTGATTTAGACAGTTTAAAAAATCGTACTAATTCAGAAACTTTAAAAAATCCCCTACCGAGTGCTTCATATGGAATGGAAATGAAAAGGTTTGGATTTTTTTTGCCAGAAGTCACTTACACGTGCACCCTCCCACAACCACGGTGCAGAAGCAGCAGCCGCTGACGGGGTGGATGTGCCGGAGTTTTTCAGCGCCGGCACCGCAGCGGCCGCCCGGGACAGCGGCCCCGGCCCCGCTCAGCGCGCACCTGCTCGGCCGCGGCAGGAGCCGCTCCCG
>VZTX01011476.1:11019-121947 GCA_013400915.1 Pardalotus punctatus
CGCGCCGCGGGGCTCGAGCAGCGGGGGCCGTGCCCCAGCCATGGCCGGGCGCGGAGCGCGGCTGCGCTGCGGCCGCCCCCCGTCCCTGCTCCTCCTCACCTGCCTCTGCGCGCCCCTGCTCGGCCAGCCCGGAGCCTCGCATGCTGGTAAGGCGGCTCGGAGCGGTCCCGGGGGGCTGAGGGTCGGCGGGGCCACCGGGGCGGGAAGAAGAGCGAAGGGTGAAAGGCGCTCCGGTGAGGAAGCAGGAGGGTGTCGGAGGGGAGGGCACGGCCAGCCGCGGGTTCCGAGCCCTCCTGGCGCTGTGGGGCCGCCGGGGATGGAGCGGCGGGGGGGACCGCGGCCCGGGGGGCTGGGGGCGCCGCTGCCCTCGCGGCTGGGAGCGGCGGGAGCGCGGGCAGCGGGAGCGGTTCGTGAGGGGAAATGAGGCGGGATTTTGCGTGTGGGGGAAAACGCTGCCGGGGACGGGGTCTCTGCGCACCAGCTTCGTTTTCCGCGCCATCAACTTTTTCCCGGCCGAGGTTAAAGTAAGGCTGGGGCCGGGTCCGGCGGTGGTTGCTGAGGAAGGATCGCAGGGCTCCGCTGGCTTTAACAAAACGAGCGGGACCTCCGGGAGCCGAACGGGCTCCCCAGGGCTGCTCCCTCACAGAAGAGGGGGAAAATGTCTTTGCTAAACTACAGCTTTTCAGGTGCGTTATCAGACTTGACTACCTCATATTTCATTACGCAGTGGTTAAACTTTCTTAACGTGTATATATATAATGCTTTAAAGATATCAAATGCTATAGGTTTCACTTTTTGCTCCACTCACGTATCGAGTAGAGGTACAGTTGTAGGTTTGTGGTGTGTGTTCTACGTCTGCAGCTAGTACGGAGGTAAATTTGCAGAATATATTTTAATAACTGTAATTTCGCATATGGATGTGACTGCACATGAAAACGACCCTCTTAACAATTTATAACGGAACTTTCTAGTTTGCTCATGTATTATTTCTTTGACTTCAAAAGAGTCAGTCTCATAATTCAATCAGGAAGGATGTAACTTTCCGAGTTGAAGCATGTAAAATAAGCAGGTGAAGCTGGAGTGTTTATGGAATTACAGAAAGATTAAAGGAGCAAAATCACTGCTCTTCCAAAGATTTATTTAGAAACAGTTGTTTCAAAACGTTGCATTTGTATAATTTATAAGTACATTGCCGAGTTCTGCAGAATGTCTTGAAACCATAACTGCAATAATTACAGGCAGAAAGAAAATTAATGAAAGATAAATTTGGCTCTTTTTTTATATTAACTCAAAATTGAAAAAGTGGTTGTAAATATGGTAGGTGGAAAGTTGATTGTAGCAACGTCTTGGTTTTAATTCAACCTGCAAATAGTCTGTTACTGCAGAATGTGATTTATAGGATTATTCTTTGTCTCAGCTTTTGGAAAAGTAGTGTTTTTCATGTTCTTCATTACAGAACATGCAAAATTATCCTGTTACATTATATGATTTATATGACTGCATGGAATTACCGGCAGTCACGTTAAGCCAAATTTTAACTTTTGGCACAAGCCAGCTGCTGTGACTTCACTGAGAACTGATCGTATGTAGTGAGGCTAAAGTTTTCTTTTCACAGTTTGTTTTTTCTAAAATAAAATGGAATTTGCTATAAGAGTGCTTGTAAATTAATTTGGTGTTTCCTTTAGTTAGTAGCAAATTAATGTTTTATCTTGGATAACTCTGAATTGTCAGGAGAAAATCCTTGCTGATTTAAAATACAATCAAAGTATAAGTTTTGTTCCTTGCTCTGAATCTTTAACTAACAGGTGAGACTTGAATGCCCAAATGGAGTCGAGGTTAACAACCATCTCTAGCGCTGCCATGCTGCAGACCTGTGATAGCGTTTCCTTGGCAGTTCATGCTCCCAAGCATTTTCCACTTAGTTTAATGGATCAAATCCTTCTCCCTACCCAACGGGAAGCTGCAAACCTTCCTGCTTGAATGGATTTCTTGTGATTTTTCTCTTAAAAGATTTGGTGCTTTCTTTAGAGGTTGAGCATTGATTCATGGAGAAGTGTCTATGTTGATTTCTAGAAGGAACTGTGGAAGGAAGTACTTGAATAGTTTCCTGCTCTTTAGAATGGTGAAACCTGGGTTTTGTGTGATATTTCATGTTTTGAAATTTCCTACTCTTTATCTGGTATTGAGCAAAGAATCTGATTTCTGTGAGTTGTAGGGTTGTATGTTCCAGTGTATCCAAGACTGGAATGGAGCTGAGTGGGAAAAATGCTGCTGAGGCAGAAGGTGACACCAGTGTCCAACCTCTGCAGTGCCCAGGGCTGCACTGGAAACTTGTAAGAAGCCCCGGCCTGTTTCTTATTTCCTTTAGGTAAAGGTCTTACATGTGTTTTGGTTTTGTGTTTAATTCCGTGATGCATAGCCTCTAAATTTATATGTGTAAATGGTTCTACTTAGAAGAATCTATGTACTTGCTCTTCCTTTTCTCCTTGTGCTGTCTGCACTTGGATATACCCTTTTTACTGCTTGTTTTCAGCATACCTTGGTGCTGACTTCACAGTTCATCTTCAGTCTTTACTGACAGGTCAACAATCAGTGAAAATGATGCAATGGTTAAAAGGGGTACAGAGACAGATGACAAAATCCTGCATCTGTTAGAGGAAAGTACCCCTGGCTTCAGAGTGACAGGATTTTTCCCCTGAGGCAGGCTGAGATGAGGCAGCCTTTCCCTGTGGCCTGTTGGGCCGGGAGAAGGATCGCAGTTGCCTGCGGGAGGCTGAGTGGAGCACGAGTGTGTCAATGAGCTCGGGAGGAAGTGCTGTGGCGCAGCGCAGACCTGCAGTTACAGCTGCAGGTGGCTGTCACTGCTGCTGGCAGTCGTGTCACTAGAGAGGTCGGGAAGCTGTTTGGCACATGCTGTGTACTTACCCTAGAATCCATAGCACGAGTATTCAGACGGGAATGGTTTGTGGTCCGGTTAGCTCTTCATCTACAGACTGATTGTCAGCTCATATCTGTTTCTTTGTTAGTTTACAAATCACATGGCAGTCTATTATGGTTACTAATCAAACTTATAAATGTATTCAGAAATATGTGCCATAATTATGCCTTGTTGCTAAGCCGTTAGGGGATAGTTTAAATCTACTTTAAAACTATCAAGCTGAAACTTTAACCTTTTAAATTTGAGTTGACTGTAAGAAACACCTTCCCTGCTTTCGCTGAGCAAGTCTTGTACCTCTGTGCATGTTGGTAAGCAGTATTACATCCAAAATTCCTCATAGTTTCATGTCCTATATTTGTTACTTTGTTTTGCTACTGATTGGCCAGAGATTGATATGTTAGGTAAGACAGAAGGCACGAATCTTCCCAGTAACTTTAAAGCCAGTTTTTCCCTGCTTGTAGGTGTAGTGATGGGTTTTGCCTTTGTTTTTTAGACAGGGGAGAAAAAGATAGTTCTGGGAAGTTCAGAATGTAATAGCTGGCTTTTCTGACTTTTATTCAGTAAATGGAAGAGTGTTCGTATTGCTGCTGTGACTTACAGACATCCTAGTTAAAATGATTGTGATCTTTCGAAATGCTTGCTGTTAATTAAATGCCTGACTGTTTGTGATTGGATTCTTGGCAATTGCTAATGCATAGAAAGAAAAGTAGGCCAAAAAATTAAACACCATGCAGGAAGTATGACTCATGGTCCTGTTCAAAGGGACAGGGGAACCAGTACAAAAATAGAATTTCCATTTATTACATTACCTGTCTTTTCTACCTAATGAAGTAATGATGGGAGATTGTCTTAGTAAATACACTAGAGTACTGAAGGCAGGTGTACTGCATATATTCATTCACCTTCCAGGTTTATAAGCAAATTATTGGTTGTACTTTGTAGTAGCTAGATTTGTGGATAATAGTCTGTGTTATGATAGCACAGAGTTAAAGAAAATAATGTTAACTACAAAGGATGGATATTTTGCAATGTTTATTGTCCTTAGTAGTGTTCTTTTTCCTTATAATGGTATGTGATTATAAACACGCTTTAGTAATATATATTACTCCCGAATCTACATCTTAACATTCCACTTTTCAAAAGCGACCCTTTCCCTTTCCCCATGTGCCTCCTTTGAAACCGCCCCCAGTGGTGATGCAAAGAAAACTTGAAATCATTAACACTCAATTCTGTCAATTAGAAAGTGCTTTGAACTACACTGTTTAATGTGCAAGGACCAGCATTACACCTGCAATCCCAATCTGGCTCTTAGGCACTTTATCTAAGGAAGTGCAGAGGAATATGGAGTTCAAAGAAAGCTTATTGTTTGGATAAACATGGACTGGGATGTTCTCATATTTAAAAACAAAGAGATTTATGAAAATACATCTGAGATCAAGTTGTAACAATAAGTATTTCACTGGTAATTCTTATTAAAGGAATAATGTTGGTAAATCATACTAAGATGCTAGGAAATTTAATCCCATAATGGTAGGGTAAATTTCTAAAGTGTTATTCCTTTGTAAAACCCATCTTTTACTTCTTATCTACAACATCTAAAGTCTGCCATTAGCAGCACAAGCAAAATTTTGACTTGAGAATGTTAACAAGATGAATAAACATGTACATATTTTATCATGCTGTTCATGCATCTGAGGCCCGTGTAATGTTTCATCCTATTTTCTAAATAGTTCTTCCAAAGTATTTTAATGACCAAGTTTGTTAAATACTTATGGAGGAAATGGCAGAACTGAATTTCTAGATGCAATGTTTCCAAGGTCAAGTGTTTAATTAGTGTTTTTACTTATCATTTTGTCAGAAGTGTTTTCCAACTACTTTGGAGTTTTAAAAAATTGGAATTATTAGTCTGCTTTGCGCATAAGCATTTGTCTCCTTTGTGCAGATTTAAAATTTAGGCCATCCAACATCTGATGTGACTTAGGTGGGGAGTTTTGGGGTTTTTTTGTTGCTTAACATGGACTCATACTGAGGGGCAGTGAGAAGAATTCAAGGTGCTCGTAATAAAGTAAAAATTGTCGTTGCGAGTTACCACTGAACAGTGCAGAGAGCTACCTTTGATTTAGACTGCAGAGGGTACCCGGCCTCAATAAAAATGAAAACATACAATTACAGGTGAGCTTAGAACTGCCCTCAAAGGCTACAGATCTTCTAAGTGTTTTTTAGTACAGTGAGCTAGTGCCAGGCGTGAGTATTTCCATAATCTCTTGCCATCTGATTTAGTATGAGGTTGTACTCTGAGTTGTTTGTTTGCTAATCTTGCTAGTCGTACGTTTTAACCTCTTTCTGTTTTTCTCCAGCCAACATAGCTAGTCTGCTGCCTTAAACCACTAAAACTGTTTTACTTGTTTTCTTCTCCTTACTTTTTTTCCACTTGTCACCAGTTCTTCACAATTTTTTTATTGCTGTTAATACAAGGACTAAGAATCACAGTTTTTATTGTAAACTTAAAAGCACACAGACATGAGGAAATGAGGTATTAAACACATGCGGTCTGTGTAACAAATTACTTGAATGGTCCTATTAAATAAAATATACAGGGAGGGGTGATTACTTATTTTAATTTTTCTGGCTCTTAATGTACTGTTACCATTTCTAGCCTCCTCATGGAGCTCTCCTTTGTATAAGATGTCTTTTATAGACCAATATGCCCCAGTTTACTAATAATCAGAATAAATTAGAAATGTTGAAAAGTGTGGATACATCTGTGATCAGAAAAAAAGAAAAAAACCCCAACTATATTGTTAGTTGTAATAGGTCAGTGAGTATACTATAGGTCTGAGTATAAAATATTTGAAAAATAATCTGTAAGTATATAAAAGCAGTAAAGGAACATGTCCCCTTTTAGCATAGCAGAGGAGATGCTGTGTTTTAAGAGAAGCTTAATCTGGAAACAGCCCGTACCCCGAAGATGCTGTGTCGTTGCACAGGAGGTCATCTTACAGGAGCACAGAAATGGTGAAAGTGCAGCTTTGCCTCTGCATTGCTTCAAGGTCAATTAATGGAGAGATAATATCCAGCTGCATAGTCAGTCTTAAATTGTACGAAAAATTCAGTTGAGTTGTAACTGGAGGAGGGAAATGTAATTAATGCTAATATAAAAATCAACTATTTATGAAATATTAGGCTGAAATATACACAAAACCATTCATAATTCAGGAAATTGGGGTATAGAAATAGAGAAATTAAGTTGTGTCTTCAGGAAGCATTCCTTTGGATGTCTGTAAAATGTAGGGCTTGGCAAATCTGTGTATAGTTACAAATAAGGAAAAATCCTTGGCTAATGAGGATATGCTGAACCAGTTAAAATAAATGTATTTTAACATAATAGCTGTGGAGGTGACTTGTACATGTGTGACATTCTGTTGCTGGATCCTTTTTGGCAGCAATTCTTATGTCCTGTGAGTTTTCCTGTATCTACCAGTGGTATCTCAGTGGTACAGTGTAAATTGCCTGTTCAGGTCTTTGCACATCCCATAAGTCAACAGTCTTGAAATGCAGAGGTAACAAATTGTAGAGCATGTACGAATAATATATCTCAAGGAACAGTAGATTTGTGAGCAAATGACATACACTCTAAAAAGATAGATTTGTGTTTTGAAACAGAAGGGTGACCCGTCTTAAACCCCAAATGTTGATTTGGGCCACAGTAAGAACCATTCAGCAGCACGTTAGGGTATGGTAAGATGTGTAGGAAAAAGGGGTCCTGCTTCTCCCACTTTGCTGACCCTATTTCTTAAGCTACATTATGCTTTTGCTGCTACTGTGACACTTCAGAGAAGTCTACTTTGTATGTAAAACCGTAGTTCTGAACTGCCCCGCAGCTGCGGTGCTGAAGGCAGGGAGCTGCCTTGTTGGGCTCTGCAGTGCTTTGGGTGTTCCATCCAAAGGTCCCGTAAACGAAGCCTTTTGCGGCACAGCAGAAATCCACTGCTGTCCCACTTTGATGAATGGGAGGGAACTTAAAATTTAGGCTGCCCATCTCAATTTGTCCAGTCTGCAGTGGTTGCTGTCCCATGGAACTCAGTTAGGTCAGTTCAAATTAACGACTTAAATGGTGTTAGCTGAGCCTCTGCCACAAATGCCAAGTCATGGAACTGTTGGTCAGAATCTGAGGTAGCTTTTGCAAGTTGTGTGGGAATGAGAACTGATACCCTGTGCAGGTAAGACCCTACCTGACATGCAGTGTAGTGATCCCAGGAAATTCTAAAATCCTAGTCCTCTTCAGTATCTGTGAACTGCTCATTTACTGAATGTTGATGGTAATGAACTTCAAGTAGACATTCTTTATGCTGCCTTTAATTGATCCTTTGTTTCCTTTAGCTTCTTTCATGAGAAAGATTAAATACCACCAATGCTTTTTCTGCATGTTCCTAGTTGATCTACTTCAGTTATGTTGAATAAATTCACCTCCTCTCCAAGCAAAGTAATGTTAATCTTTTAAATCTCTCCTTGTATGGATGACTGTCTCTGGTTTTAATCTGTTTATGACATTCTCTGGTGCTTTTCTGCTTCTGATATATCTTTTTTTAGATGGATGCTGTTAGTGAGCACATGATTTCTAGAGAGGTCATGCCATAGATTTATGTAATGGCATAATATTTTAAGTCTGCATTAAACAGAGATGGTGGCGAGCTCCTTTCTTTTGTTTATGCTGTCCCTTAAATGGTTTAGAATAGTTGCTGTGTCATTTTTTGGCAGTAGTTTCCATTTAAATCTCATTGGTAAGTAGTAAAAATCTTGATCTAGAATATACGTCTGTGTTTTCTGGTGGTCATCCTAACTTATGTCTGGGAATTGGAGACCCATCATGCAAGGTGATGTGTGTAGTTTGTGCTTCTGGAGGCAGTGGCCGCCTTTGTCTTTCACACCACCTTAGAAAGCTGTTCTGACTCGAGTTACTTAGGTAGACACTGATCTTGCATTTTTTCCTTCCCTCTCTCTCTGTCTTCCCCGAAATGACTCCTGGAGAGCTATGAAAACCAACTAGAAAGGTGTATTCCAGTCAATATAACATAGAATAGGTAGAGAATAGACTGGTAAATAGTTTGGCATATGCATCTAAGATACAAAACAGTGAGGGAGAAGTGCTCTACAAGTGCAGCAAAATTTATACATGATAAATTTGCCCAAACATTAGAAGAAACAATGTATAAAACATGAAGAGACTGAAGTTTTGAACTGGATTGCAAGTTATGCAGTATGGAACAGATCTGTATAGTGTGGATGTAGGTTTTGAAAAGGCACCACCCTGTTAGAGAATGATTGAACTTCAGTCCCTCATAGATCAGCTTTCAGTTTTAGAGGAGTTCCATAATTGCATGGCATTGGGGAGATTATGTAAGAGCTTTTTGCCTGCTAATATTTTCTTTATGTTCTTGAGTCATCAGTTTTAGAAGTGTGATAATGGTCTGAAGATGCTAATAAAATGAGGTAACTATAAAATTCTACTCCCAGGACCTTGGCCATACTTCTGGAGAGAAGGGGATGAGATGAGAAATTGAACTCTGCATAAAAAAAGCTGTAACTCTTTGGACACAAGAATGCTGATGTACACTACTCATTTGAATCAATGTTAATAAATTCCTTTTTTTTTTTTAATATAGCTGTATCTGAACCTTCTTTTATTGCTAAAAGTGAAGATCGTTTGTTTAAGCATTTGTTTGAAGACTATCAAAGATGGGTTCGTCCAGTGGAGCGCTTGAATGACACAATAAAAATCAAGTTTGGCCTTGCAATCTCTCAGCTGGTAGATGTGGTATGTATAAGCTGTATTTTTTTTTCCCTAACTTTAAAAGGAGTATAATTTCATGTGAAATAACTGTGCCTGTTTTATCTTAAGCACAATAGATTAAGCATCTGAAATTATTACCAGTGTAATAAAAATACACTGTAGATGGATATATGATGTTCTCATATAAACATACTTGGTGATTGGAGTGCCTTCCAGCAGTGTGTTTTGTATTTTAAGTAACAGACCTATGTGAACCAAAGTAGCTATTTCCTATGGATAGATTATTTTTTGTAATCCATGCTTTATTTTACAGGATGAGAAAAATCAATTGATGACAACAAATGTGTGGTTGAAACAGGTATGTGTAAAATACTGATGAAAAATTTTGAAGCTTCATAACTGCAAATCAAAATTTGGAAGAAACTTTTCTAGTTAATTTTACATTCAAAAAAACTTAGTTCTTGCATGAAACTTTATTTCACATAGTATCTTTATAAAGTGTCCCTGGAAATGTTTTAAAGGATTAATTGTTACAAACCTCTTAAAAAAAACATAGCACCAAGGTAAATAAAAATGCACCAAATTAAAAGAAATCTAATATGGCATTGCATGGCCATTTAATATATCATGGGACATATATCCAACCATAAATTGCTGCTTAAGTACAAAAATTTTCATTCAAAAGCTTTATTAAGAAAAGTATGGGTCGGTGTATTCTTCTGTATAACAGTTTTGAGGTCTTTTTCTTATGGGGTATTTGAGATTTTTGAAGATACATTACTGAAGAATTCCAAAGTTAAAGTCAAATATGCTTGCTAGGAGGAAATACTTTTTCCTCTTAAGAATATTTTGTTTGGGGCAGGAAAAAGCCTCAAGTTTTATAATTGTCAGAGTCCAGTGCTAAACTTAATTGCCACTCTTTACTTGGGTAATGCTACTCACAAATCATTCTTGATTTAACTGAAGAATGTTTGCAGATGCTGGTTATACTTACTAGCTTATGGAATTATTTTAGTTTGGGCTAATTCCTTTCTGTTTGTTCATTTATTTGATACTTCTTTTGCTTCCCATTCCCTTCTTTTCCAGTAACTACAGTTTAAGGCCAAGTTTTTCTTTTCAGGAAAACTTTGAGACTACTCAGAAAATACGAGATGGCCATGTGGGTTGATGATACTTTGTGCCCTCTAATAGTTTCTGCAGGTCTTCTTGAAGTTGAACCAGTTTTAAGAGTTGGACCATGATGAGGTTTTTTGTATAATGAAAATGTCTAAATTGCTTCTGATTAGCTTCCAGTCATTGGTATTCATCCAGAACAAGATTTTTTCAAATTTAATTTATACAATTAAATTACATTATAATAGCTCTTACTTATATATACATGCTCTGAAAAAAGAACATCATATCTCAAGTTCTGTACAGAAACATTATCAATTAGCTCTTAGAAAACAAATACTGAGTGAGGTAACTACATGTCTGTTCAGCAAATTCATTGTTTTATGCAAATTTTAGAAGCCAGTTTGATTGTTGTTAATTGCCTTGTTACCTATTTTCATCTGGTATCACGCTGCTTAAATCCACTTCCCAATAATGATTTTTACATCTTACATATCCGCAGGAATGGATAGATGTAAAATTAAGGTGGAATCCTGAAGAATATGCTGGAATAACATCTATTCGTGTCCCATCAGATTCTATTTGGATTCCAGATATTGTGCTGTATGACAAGTAAGATTTGAATCTTTTCATACAAAATACAATTACTTTACAGCTTCACTGTCCGAACTGCTTCTAGGAGACTCATTGGATAGACATAATGTGCACATTTAGTGAGCTAAGAATCTGTGGAAGAATTTGCCTCTGAATGCAAATGGACTTTGTTGCCATGTTAAATACTTAAATGTTTTGCATTACTTCTGGGTGGAATTTCTAGTCCCTTTGAAAAGGTTATTTCCATTAAGCTGTGTAAATTTTTTCCTAATTACAAAAAAATGTCTTGCTCAGTGCTGGGTACAAATAGTATGG
The DNA here is from genome assembly GCA_013400915.1 of Pardalotus punctatus. Taxonomy (NCBI): domain Eukaryota; kingdom Metazoa; phylum Chordata; class Aves; order Passeriformes; family Pardalotidae; genus Pardalotus; species Pardalotus punctatus. Next base: position 21,771 of record VZTX01011476.1, read on the forward strand.
AGCGATGGGAGGGAAGCACCTAATTCATGCTGTTGTAGGTCATATTCAGCATGGAATTAAAATTAGGTACACTTAACTATAAGGGGGGGGTTGCCTTGGTTTGGGTTGGTTTTGGTTTTCTTTCTTTTGAAAATTAACATCTCAGAGACAGTAACTTTTAACCTCTCTGCACAGCTCAGGTGCACATACAATACGTTTCTGTTACTTGACTTTTCAAGATAAAAGGCTGATACAGTGATTATAAATTCAAGTTTGTACACCAGTATTATTTTACCTGTTTCATTACGGTTTTTTTCTTTGATAATTATGATTTGGCCAAATTTAGAAGTACCTATGCTGTATTACTAGTAGAAACACCAGAGCCAAGTCATACTGCTAAAGATCAGGATTTTTACAGTCCTTTTATAAGTCATCGGAACCACAGAAAGTTGCACAACTATTTTCATGACTTGAAAATATTCTTAAATCTTCCAAATCCATTTTCACTATGAGAGATTCAGATTTGAGGAAAAGAAATTGACTATGGAGACGATACAAAATTTTGGCTGTCAAGAGATAAACAGGTGAAGTGACAATAACAAAGTATATTTTCTTACTTAAATACACTGCCGCACCCTATTTTAATTGCATGCATGTATCTCTCTTCTTTCAGTGCGGATGGGCGTTTTGAGGGAACATCTACAAAAACTGTGGTAAAATATGATGGCACCATTGCTTGGACTCCACCAGCGAACTACAAAAGTTCTTGTACTATTGATGTAACATTCTTCCCCTTTGACCTCCAAAATTGCTCAATGAAATTTGGTTCCTGGACTTATGATGGCTCACAGGTTGATCTAATTCTTGAAGATTATGATGTTGACAAAAGAGATTTTTTTGATAATGGAGAATGGGAAATAGTGACTGCAACAGGGAGCAAAGGAAACAGGACTGATGGATGCTGCTGGTATCCTTTTGTTACATATTCATTTATAATTAGACGTTTGCCACTTTTTTACACTTTGTTCCTCATTATTCCTTGTATTGGGCTTTCTTTTCTAACTGTCCTTGTCTTCTATCTTCCTTCAAATGAAGGTGAAAAAATTTCGCTTTGCACTTCAGTACTGGTATCTCTGACTGTCTTTCTTCTTGTTATTGAAGAAATTATTCCATCATCTTCTAAAGTTATCCCACTCATAGGAGAGTACCTGGTGTTTACTATGATATTTGTGACCTTGTCCATTGTGATAACTGTCTTTGCTATCAATATCCACCACCGCTCCTCATCCACACACAATGCCATGGCACCCTGGGTTCGCAAGATATTTCTTCACAAACTGCCCAAGCTGCTTTGCATGAGAAGCCATGTTGATAGATACTTTGCTCAGAAGGAGGAAACAGCAAACATGAATGGATCAGAATCATCTAGGAACACCTTGGAAGCAGCTCTGGATTCTATCCGCTATATCACAAGACATGTTATGAAGGAGAATGAAGTTCGTGAGGTGGGTGTGTTAGTCTTGCTACACTGATTTTGTACAAGAGGAAATTGGAAAACCAAGTAGTGGTTTACTGTGCAGTTGTCTATTGAAGATGTGCTGTGGATTTCCAGGTTTTGTACTTCACTGGAAGCTGGGTTGTTCTTTCCACTGGAAAGAATGGTACAACACTGAGAATATTTGGCTGATACAGTACTGTCCTTGGGTTCTTTAAAAGTCTTTTGCTTTCTTCTAGAAGTAAGTTCTTGTCATTAGTTACACAGTATGAGACACTTGTCTGTTACAAGAGCATGTACTGTAACTGTTCCCTACAGAACTGCTGAGATGATGAGAAAAGGAGCTATTTTTCACTTTAATGTTGTACCTGAGGTCTAGAAAAATGCATTTGCCTTTCATTTTCAGAATAAATACTGCCAAGACTTATTTTTCAGCTTTCAATTCCAAGTAAGTGCTCTAACTTAAATGTATTAGTTTAAATACAAGCTATAGCCATATGTTGGCCATTTTGTGCTGAGATCAAATGTGGACTTAATGACTTCCTAAGTGTTCACTTCTACCCTTACTATTTCTTTGTCTCTAAGTTATGTCAAAAGATGTCAGAGGCTTTTTTTGGTCTGTGCATTTGCACTCTGAACTATCCTTAATAATTTTTACGACATTTGTGTAAGAGCATTACAAATCTGGTTTTTTACATGCTTTTTAAGCCTATCACCTTTGGTACATCAGAGACTTAAATGTTATTTTCAGGCTAATGTAGAAGTTTGTAGAAATACAGAAGTTTGTTGTGTACTGTCTGTTTCTGATAGCAAAGCCTGAGATTCTTTCAGTTTATATGGGAATTGCAGTTTTCAGAAGTCTCTGCTGAGAGTGTGTTCTCTCATACCAGACAAGGAGTAAGCAAACTCCTCCTCTAATGTGCCTTCTCAGGACTTGATTCTGACATTGTCACAAGGGATGTGGCCTAGATTTTTAATAAATGTATCTGCTGTATTGTTAAAACAGCATCTAATAGCCCTGCATTGTATGAACAACAGAAATAGAATAGTTTGCTATTAAATACATAATGTCCTGTAAATTAAGCATTGACTGTGAGTGACAAGTGGTAAGTATTTTGTTTTTCAAGTGTAATGTTGTTGTGACTCTAAATGTTGGAACTTAATATACAGCTGACTGGGGATTCACTTGCTTTATTATTACTGGGCTCCAGAGAATGCAAGCTTTAATTGCAAAAGTTGTTAATAAACACTAGACAGTTAGTGCTATTGTAGCCTGACATCTTAGAAAGCATTAAGTGTGGGAAATGTGGATAGCTCCAGTTCAAATCCAAGGCAATTGTTTGTCAGGGTTTTAATTTGCTTGCACAGTTTTATCTGCAATACTTGCAAAGCTGTATAGATATGAATAATTTTATCAGAAAGGAAAGTAGCCTTGAAACTACTGTGAGTATTCTCCCCAGTGTATTCTCCGCAGTGCAGCAGTAACTTGGCAGCTTTCAGCTCTTTTTGTGACACAACAGCTGCTCTGCACCAACAATTTAAAAAAATTTTTATTATTACTATTCGGGAGGTTTAGTTTTGGGATTTTGGGTTAGTTTTTTGTTGTGGGTTGGTTGTTTTGGTTGTTGGTTGTTTGGGTTTTGTTTAGAACTTTTGCTTCTACCTTCTGCTTGGGAATTCCACTTTTTGAGGTCTTGTGCCATATGAATCCTGTAGTGTGTTAGAAAATGGCAGACCAGTCTCATCTCTCTATAGATGAGGATGTTTGGTGCTTGTCAGGGTCAATTCCTGCATCAAAATCTACTTAGCTTACCAGTGTTCACAGAGGGAAGTCTGCTTCTGTTCTAACTGACAGTATAGTTATAAAATGCTGTTCAAGAGGGTTATCATATGGACATGGTTGAAAAAAGTGTACTTTGAAATAACTAAGAATTGCAGGATTTGGTGCTATATTTTTACCTCTTCTTGCACATACTGACCAACTCTTGTGCTCTTTGTGTTTTAGGTTGTTGAAGACTGGAAATACATTGCTCAGGTGCTTGATCGAATGTTCTTATGGGCTTTTCTTCTGGTGTCAGTAATTGGATCACTTGTGTTATTTATTCCTGTTATTCATAAGTGGGCAAGTATAATAGTACCTACACATATAGGCAGTACAAATGCATAAAATATTTTTGGAGCCATCTCCACTGATACAGCTCTAAGGAGTTCTGCAGTAGCTCTGTTTCCATGCATGTTCTTTGTAGGCATGTTTCTGATAGAGTGAAAAAAAAATTGCAAAACTGGAAAATTAGGTTTATATTAAAACATGGCATTACCAGGGCACATAGAAGTCAATTTGCTTATTGCCCATCCACTAAGTTATTGCTAAGCCAGGTCAGAACTAAAAGAACCTACTCAAGTCGTTGCATGTATGATACATCATAAAAGCATACACTGACACCTACTGTGAAAGAGAAGGATTTAAATTTTTTTAATGATGGTCACTGTAGTTCAATTATTAAATTACTGTAAAACTTATACTGAATATTAAATATTTGCAGTTACACAGTAGAGTTGCTTATTTCAATTCAGTATACAAAGGACAATTTTTATCAGCTCTCTTCAATGTGTTGTAAGAGTATGACATTTCTACAGTGTAATTTAAAATAATAATAAAAATGCGAGTTAAACTTCCTCTATATCCAATATATGACTAAGAGCAGCGATTTGGCCATGTTTAGCTTTCATGAATTTTCAGTGGAATTTGCTGCTAAATTTTAAAGCTTGTTAATTCTGTGATACCAACATGAGCATTTAATAAGCCTTAAAATGCCTAAAGCATGTGTGTGTATTGATGTCTCCATCAGCTTTGGAAGGGAAGGCAAAGGCAGTTAAATGAGTTCCCAAGCTGCATAAGTATTTTAAGGGGCCAGAACACTCAGATTTCTGTATTCCTGATGAAGAATTTGATCCAGTATGTGAGTTTGCAAACATGTTCATTATTTCCTGTCTTTGGGTGTTTCTCAGAATTAAGATTTTAAGCACACGCAGAAGGAATTTGGGGAATGTCTTTCTGAAGGAAATGGGTTATAAATTATTATGCTGTGGAACCAAATACAGATGATTAATGATTTTCACGCTTGTTAAACTGAACTTAAGAGAGCTACCTTAAATTAATTATTTCACTTATAAAACCATATGTCACTAAGCAGAAAGGACTTAGAGTTTTCCATATTTTCTTTTTCCCAAGATTGTTGAAAACAAACTTGCAGCTTTTCAATCATTCCATTAAAATATATTCTTTACATTGATTCCAGTACCACCTTTCTTCCTTTCTTACTAGCTTTATTTCTGGAAAAGACTCTAAAACAGTTGGGTGTTTTCCTACACCAGTTTTTTGGTGTTGTTCATAATATAGTTGCATCCTGTAGGGCTAATACAGTAATGCCAGGCTAGAGAAAATCTTAGGAAGCTTTTGTTTGCTTAAATTACGACATTAATAATAACATGTTTGGGTGAGAATTTTTAATGTAAGCTGTGGTATCTTTGATAATTTTAAGTTTTTATAGTAATTATAAATTTGAACAACAGATACATATTCCTCCCACACCTCCTCCCAGATCTCCTTTAGAATAGTCTTGTACTGATTATAAGAGTGATTACTTATTTCATAACTTATATATAATCAAATATTTATTTCAAAATGTTTTACTCTGTAGGATATTCTAGGTTTTGTGTAGCTTTGTAAGGCACACAGGTAGGGAAATAATGCCAGGCAGGCCTTTTTTTCTTCTTTTTTTTTTTTTTTTGTTAATAGCAGTTAGGGAGTCACTCTTCTTCAGTTAAACAATTACATCTGGCATTGGATATCCATGTTTCCTCTATTCCCATCATAACTTTAAAGGCGAATTTGCAAAGATTATCTGATTTAATTCATTAATATAAGAGCTTTAACTTTCTCAATATTACTGAGGTTAAGCAATGCATCAATTACTTTCTTGTGTGCAAGTTGCAGAAATACTTCAGACAGCTTCAAATTGAAGAGTTTCCTCTTCAAATACAACATTTCTTGTTAAAGTCTTCCATAGGTTTGAATTACTGAAATTTACTCTTACCTGAAGAGAAAGCAAAGTAAGTAAAACTGTAGATAAGATATATATCTAATTTAATTTTTTAACTCTCCATCTCATCTCTTTCCCCTTGTTAAATGATGTCTCCAGGCTGCCCAGATGTATTATGATGGGCAGCACATTGCCCAGTGGAGTAACTTTTTATTATAGTAACTCACAGTTTTTGCAAATGCATGAATTTCTTTTAGTGACTTCTAGTCTGATCATGATAGATTCAGATAGGATAGCTGACACTGGAATCCTTGGGGTCTTCTGCTTATCAGGTGTGTCTGAAACAAAAGAATGTGAATATACTCAGAAGCATGGACCTTTACTTCTGTAACTTATTGCTGAATGTATTGAACTGTAGGTAATGCTACCTTATATAAATTTCTGTCACTTGCTCAAAATAAATGAAAAAAAAGGAACAGTTTTCAACAGTTTGATTCTCTTTATTTTCATAAATGTTACATCATTTGATACACTGTATTTCCATGAAGTTTTCAGTTTGGTACAGAGAACAGTTTGTATTTTTACAAAATATGATCTGATTACAGTGTTTTGTTGCATTCTTTATTCATGCTCTTAAATAATCTGCAGTTACTGATTAAAAAGAGAAGATATATATGCCCAAGCAACAATTTTAGCACACTTTTCAGGATTATTTTTGTCTACCTGCCTTCCCTTGGCATAAACCACTTCACTATAGCAGGCTGCCTCTGTATCCAAACTATCCTATTAGAGTATTTTGATCCTTTCCATCACTTGCAGGCTGTCTCAGTGTGTGTTTTACTTGTACACAAATCCAAACATCAGTAGGTTTGAGCAGCCTTTTTTTCCTGATGGCCTTCACATACATTGCAGTCTGGGCATGCACAGAGTTTACTTTATGGTTGCTTTATCACCATCATCTATAACTTACCATCATCTAATATTTACCTATTTGTTTTTTTTCTGTAATAAACCTGCCCGCAGTCCTTTCTTGCCGCTGTGTGGGTCCGTTTGTACAGCAGGTGGCAATGTCTGCATTCCAGCAGTTTGGTGTTTGTGCTTCCCACCATTCCATCCTTGTGAGGGTATTCATGGAACTCTCTATGAACTCCTTCCAGAAGATCTGTCATGGTCTGAAGAGGCTTGGCACCAGACTTGTGGAAACAAACCTAGTAGCCCAAAGCTTTCAACCCATCTTGACTTATCAAACATTCATGTAATTTTCCATTTCTTTATTAACCCCTTCTTAAATCATTCCTATAAAGTTTAACATAACTGCCTACATCTTTTCCAGTTACTGCAAGAACTAGCTGTAAAGCATAGCTGGTATTACTGTCGTAAAGGTTCAAAATAATTTCTTTTTCTGCATTTTTGACAAAGCTGCCTTGGTCAAGCAAGATTGAAGCCAAAGGAGATCCTTGTTCTGCTACACATGGAGGAGGCATATGCTGGGATGGTGATGCAGAGTTGGTTGGCAGTTTTATTTGATTTCACAACCTTTTATTTAATCTTCACATTTCATCGCCAGCCATCAAAGGCTGTAGAAACAATCCTGCAGTTCCTAGAATACATACCAGGATGAAAACCCATAGAAAAATGCGATCGATTACCATGGCAACGTATTTCCAATCATCCTGAATCTGAAAAGAAACAAAAAGAATGGCAAGTTGGCATGTTTGTTAGGTGAATAAATTGCATTAGCAATAATACCATTCCATATAGGAAGCACAGTTTTTTCTCTACGTCGATATCTTTCATGTATACACAACTTCCACACCTGTTTTCACTGACAGTTGAATTCATCTTGAAGAAGCTTTGTTTGAATATGCTCTTTGGGGCAAAGTCAAAAGCTGCTTGTTCAAATCCAAAAGGTTCTTCTCCAAGACACTGGACTTGAGGAGATACAACTTCTCTATGCCAAAAATGGCAACGTAAAGCTTTACATTCCTAGGTGAACAGGTTTATCCAGAAAACTTTACTGAAACAGGTTGCTCCTACTAGTCATTAGGCAGTATGTAAAAAGCAAGGATTAATTGGTAAATAATTATTTGGTACTTTATTTATGCGCTACTGAAATTTGATTGTTCTCATGTGTGATATAAAATTCATCTCTGTACCTTTCATGCAGAGAGGGAACCAAATTTCAAAAAACACCATATTTTCCTTTTTTTTTTTACTGTGAGTCTTACAACAAGAGTGACATTGAAGTATTACATATGTTAAATATTAATAGTAACTCAGTGATTGTTTTAGTTACTATTGAGATTACAATTAAAATTTTTTGTTTTTCTTCAGGAATGATAAGAAATTAATAATGCATCTGTCATTTTTGAAATGTGTTCTTTTTAGCTTAGAACTTTTTTGTTAAGGCAAACTTAAAAACCCCAAGTAGCCCTATATTTTCTGTACCAACTAAATCTAAATAGAGTTCCCATTTCAGCATAAAGTAAAGTTAGAATGAAGTGCCATATTGCAGAGGCTTTAAATTCTGTGATAATTGTGATGGTGTGGCTACTGCTCATAGTATGTTTGAGGAAAATGATAGAAATAAGCTTTTAATTTTTTATTTTCTTTATTGTATTAAGATACAGCTTTATGAAAGATGCTGGTCCTACCTTGCAGTAGTTGCCTCATTTAGCTACAGCACTTACTGTGCAGCAGCAACAGAATCAGCACCATCATCACTGAGGGACATTCACACTTACATTTCTGTTGTTGATGGTAAGCTGGGGGAGGGAGAATGTAATTTTCTAAAGGCCATATGGTCAGCAAATTCCACTATTAAGACCGACTTGGAAAATCCTAACTTCAGCTCTTGTGGAATGGGTGCTCTGGTGTGTTCCCCCAGCACTGGTTACCTTAACGTGCCTCACTCAGTATATGTATTGTCAATAAAGAGATCATTGTGCATCAGAGCTGCTTCCCAATTACATAAGTTCAAAATTGGACATATTTGTAATACAGCTTGTGTAATTTGCTTGTATAAAATCATGGTCTCTGTTATTTTTTTTTGGTTTGAGATCTTTTTCTTACCAAACACTCGAATGGCAAAAGTATCTGCAGTTTGATTAACAGTAAAGTATGTTCTTACCTCTTTTGCTTCATTCTGCATTTTCATATTTTCTGCAATGTATTTCACACTTTCAATAGCATCTCTCATTTCTGGTGACAGAACTGAAAATGAAAGCATAGGATCTACAGACTCAGAGCTTGAACTTCTAGTGAGATTGCCACTGAAATCCGAGAACTTCGTGCGCTGATACTGACAGCAGCTACACGCCATATCTTGACATACAAAGCCATCTTTGCAGCATTTGGTTTCAGAACCGTTGATGCAGTTTAAGTTTGAAAACTCAGAAGTGAATAATGGTTTTGGCTTCTGATTATTCTCTTCATCACTGGCAGGCCTTGTCATGAACATGATCCGTGGAAGTAAGTTCAAGAAAATGGTTCTCACCCACACGGGCATTGTGTGTGTCTTGGGTGTTCTGTAGTGCACATTTAGTACAAATACTGTAATGACAATTGATAGAGTTACAAATATCATGGTAAAAAGGAGGTATTCCCCAATAAGGGGAATGACCAGGGATGTAGAAGGTATGGTTTCTGTGATAACAAGAAGGAACACTGTTAAAGAGAGAAGGACTGATATGCAGAGTGTCACCTTCTCACCACAGTCTGAGGGCAAATAGAAAACTAACACAGTCAGAAAAGAAATCAGCAGACAGGGAATAATCATATTGATAGTGTAAAATAAAGGTAAACGCCTGATGTAAAGAGAATAGGTGATGTCTGGATATATCTCTTCGCAACAGTTGTATTTGATGTCATGTTTATACCCAGGAGCTTTAATTATGGCCCATTCTCCACTCTCCCAATAATCTTTCAGGTTCATTGTAGAGCCAATTAAAACTAAGTCAATTTTGGCTTTGTCATAAGACCAGGAACCAAACTTCATGGTGCAGTTCTGATAATCAAATGGGAAGTAGGTTACATCTATTTTACATGAACTTTTAAATATAGCTGGAGGTATCCAGGTCACATCACCTGTGTATTTTAACAGGGCCTTTGTCTTGTCATCAACCTGGAAATCCCCAACTGCACTGTAAAGCAAGTAAAAATAACAAAAATTAGAATTACCTACTCCAGGTAGTTTCATACATTCAGATCATATACATTAACTCTTCAATCTGTTTGGGGGAAGTCAGCAGTTACTTGTTGGAGCCGAATTACTCATGCAAGACTGAGTCTGTGACCATCATAAATTAAACAGTTAAACTGAAGCAAACAGCTCTCTAAAGTCACTGGAGCGGAACTGAAAGGAAATACTCTCCCTTATTAATAGCAGGGCTTGGTGCAATCAGTATTCAAAATGGCAAATAACAGATTGCAAATGGCAGTCCAACTAGATGGGTGTTGTAGGCCCCTTCCAACAGAACTGTTTTATTCTATTCTATTCTAGATCAATCAAGCACATCAGAACTCAAGGGCTGATAAGAATATTACTGGTATTTCCACCTCTTCTGTGGACAGCGCAGGTAGTAACTATGAAAAGAGGGATTAGGGGTGGGGTATATCTTTGCATAAGGAGTGTATTAATTAAGTTTTTTTAAGTCACACTTTGCTATCTTACATGATCCATGTGACAATTTCAGTTGAGTATATGAAAAACTAATATTAAAGGATAATTTGAAGTTTTAAAGCCCCCATTAGAAAAGGAGCGTCATCACTGTTGCTCCATAGACCTAAGTTTTGGATCTGTGTAGCTGAGTCCATTGCATTGAGAATCACTTTCCTATAGATCCATTTAGTTATGGTTTGGCTCTTTACAGGCTCAGAAACTGGCATCTAAAGTAAACTTTATCTGTGGTTTTTATTTGTCAGCACTGTTATTGTAAAGGTGTCAGATTGTGAATTTCACTGCTAGAAAGCTAGAATTTGCATTTCTTTCAGTTAAAGTTGTGACTCACAGGGGCTTGTGAAGGGGAAAAGCTGAGTCCACTTTGGTCCGCTGATGCTGATGTAGCTGGCATGAAGGTGAGAACAGCAGTGGGGGGATGCAGGACACAGGTGTGTTGAAAAGCAGCTTTTCAGTGCATTCTGTGAACTTGCTGCTGACTTTTTTTAGAACTGGTAACATCACCCCCCTCATCCTGCATTAGGAAGTTAAATATGCAAGAGCCTTACTTGTTATATAAAACAATATCTGGCTTCCAGATCTGGCCAGATGGAACTCGGATGAATTCAGCACCTCCATAGTCTGCTGGATTCCACCGAAGCTTGTAATCATTCCAGATCTAATTATAGTAGAAATGAGTCTGTGTTAGGTTTGTGAAGAAACTGAAATTCATTGGACTAGATCTGAACCAAGTGCTGTCATATCACTTCCAAGGTTGTTTTATTTTGGATACTACAGTGTTTAGATGTTTCTTTAAAAAACACATGCGTGTGGTGTTTGTTCAGATGCAGATTATAGGTGGGCCTGGATATCTAGACCTTGTTGGTCATATCCATATATGACATATAGATATAGATATAGATATAGATATAGATATAGATATAGATATAGATATAGATATAGATATAGATATAGATATAGATATAGATATGACTGTCCCAGGAATGTCTACTCAGTATCTGAAGCAAGGTGAAAGAAGGAATAAGATGCTCTCTTTTCAGAGAGTATAGGATGATAGTAATAACTTTGATCTCAAAAAACCAGGTATCTATCTCAAAAAAACAGGGACAGTGAAAACAAATTCCTAGAGGCTGTGGTTGTAATTGTCAGCAGCAAGGAACCTTGAGCTAGGTAGGTCACAAAGAGCTGCAGGGTGTTACGGCTCAGGTAACAGCCTTTGTCACTAGGGCTTGTTAAACGCCACTTAAACGAAGTTGAATATCAAGCTGAAGATGGGAACTAAGTTGGTTACTAAGCTGACTGCAACAGTGAGTAACTGAATTTTTTAAAAAACCTTTTTTATGTGAAGTACACATTTTTGGTTTGTTCTCACTTTACGGGAGCTAACCAGCACCACGTGGCGTTGTGCGGGACCTCCGTGCTGAGGTGCTTCCCTGGCGTTGGTGTCTGCCAAGGCAGCGCTTTTGGAAGTCTTCAGAGCAAAAATCTTGTATTTAGCGACTGCAGGAAGTGTAGCAGCCTCACTCCCGTCCCGTCCCGTCCCGTCCCCGCTGCTGCGCTCCCGTCCCGTCCCGTCCCCGCCTGCCGGGGGTGCGGCGGCCGCTGGGGGGCAGCAGCGCGCCGGGGAAGGGCTCGGGCGGCGCTGCCGGCGAGGAGCAGGGGGAGCCGGGGATGTTCGCCCGGGATCCTGTCTGGGGATGCTGGCCCGGGATGCGTCTGTGCCCCGAGAGACCCGAGCCTGGCGCCGGCCCCGCGAGCCAGGTGCTCCCGGCGGCCGCAGCCGCCTTGCTGGGCGAGCGGCTCTTCCCCACCCGGGTCCCCCCGGCGGAGCGGGGAACTCTCCCGCGCTGGAGGGGAAGTGAGACGGTGCCGTCTGGGCTGTCACTGAGCGCTACTTACGTGCTTCAGCCACAGGTTGGTTTCCATTATCTGGTTGACTTCGTCCTGGAAAAGAGAGGTGTGTCGGGAGCGGCGCCGGCCCTGCCGAAGCGCGCGGCGGGGCGGTACTCACCACCTTCACCAGCTGCGACATGGACACCTCGAACTGGATGATGACGGGGTCCGAGACGTTCTTCACGGGGCGCACGAATTGGTTGTAGCTCTCGAAGAGGGCCGCGTAGAGCCGGTGCTCGGCCTCGGAGCCGCCGCAGCCTGCGGAGGGCACGGGGTGAGCGCCGGGCCAGCCCCGCAGCGGGGTTAGAGCCGCCCCGGTACTGAACCGGCTGCTCAGCATCCCTGTGCGCTGGGCAGAGCCCCAGCCTCGCCTAAGCGGGGAGTGGTTGCCATGGGGGGCGTACGCTTGGGCTGGGAGAAGAGCAGTGAAAGGTAATGCTGCGGCAGAGGTTCTTATACATGTGTGCAAACGAGTTAAAAAAACAGTTTTGGGGAGTTACCGAAGAACTGGAGGTGCAAAAGCCCTTTCCCCTCACAGGCCCAGTCCCTCAGACCTGACAAGGCCACAGGGCTGTGGAGCAGAGGAAGGGGAAAGTGTAACCCAACAGACCAGGCCGCTGGTAAGGGATCAGAATGCCTTGCAATAGGAGGATGCCCAGGAAATAAGAAGTCTGCTTTCTAGTCTGAGTCATGATTGCATGATTTTAGTGAGGCTAACAGCCTGCTTCTTGAAATGTAAAGAAATAATTAAAATTTGTTTAACTCTTAACATTCAACAACTTTCCACCCCGCTCAAAGAAATGTGCTAATTACCCCTTCTAAGTAGTTTTTATTTATAATAGATTTCTGTTGTCCTTTTGCCACTCATAACTGCAGTTCATCCTACCCTGTGACCAACAAAAAAGCTGCAAACTGAAATTCTTGAACAACAAGGTATTCACCTGTTTCAGGATGAGGTGTGAGAGCCTGTATTTCACCCTAGCATTTTACTGTCAAACTGTCTAGACAATAACCATCCTGACACTATTAGAAGCCAGTGACCTTTTATTTTTAGAGGACTACCTCTTAAACTTTCTTCTGGACAATACATCCTCATGAACTCCAACCAAGTAAATAAAAAAAGGCCTGTTTTGTCATTAATGGATGGCACTATGCAAATTTGGCAAAGGCGCAAACTGAAGTCTGTTGAACATGTTCCACAGTTCCTTTGAAACAGAAATATGAATCTACAGATATTTGCAAGGACATTTTTATTTTTTTGCCAGTTGTTTTTCAGTAGAGAAAGACTGGGGAGGCAGAAGTATCTGCAGGTGATGTTACACAAAGCAGGTGTTATTTTCCAATCTTTGTGAGACCTTACCTTTCCCTAAGACAAGAGGGCTCCCCTCACATGAAACTATTCAGCTAAAAGGTCTTTCATTTGGTTTTGGTTGGTTGGTTTTTACCCCTTGTGCCTTCTCTTGTTCACTTGAAGGGCAATTTTGTTTTCAGATTAGTGAAATCATTCAAGCTGACTTGCTAACTGAAAAATGAACACTTTTTAACTGCCAGTCTTGCCCATATTATTTCTTGATATCTCCTATCTCACAGATTGAGATTTCCTGGAATAAATACCCCCCAATCTTTTAGGTAAATAATTTTAAATCTAGATACTAACGACTCTATTATAGTTAATCCCAAATTGCCAGCCTTTTTACATGTCACCAGCACTCTAATTAAATCTAGCATCCACTGTCTCTAGAGAAGTGCATTCATGTGGTTTTTTATTTAAATATTTCGTGCTTTCCATATCTGCGGAGAGAAAACATGCTGTTTGTAGCACATATTTAAAGCTCTTTAATGTTGTCATTTTGTCTTCTCTGCAATGTGTGAAACCACACCTTTTATGTGTAAGGTGTTTTTCCTTCATGTAAAATGGCTTGATGTGTCCTGTTTGGCATCTTTAATCAGGACTACCTAACTACTTTGCAAGGATAAACTTAAAACACCCCCCACTGAACAACAAACTATGTAACAGAAAGAGCTGTACCAGGATTCTGTCCATTTGCCCCTTAGGTTGGACAGCGCTTCCACACTTCTTAAAAACGATTTGCACCAAAGCCATGTCGTGCTCCCCCTTCCAACCCTCCCTTCGCCATCAAAGAATAACAAATTAAGGATCACTCACCTTGACAGAGAAAGCAAACAGCAGCAGTTAGAAGCAGGGCGTTCAGGCTCTCCATGGTGTTGTGAATTACTGCCTGCCGACAGGGGCTGTTGAAGCTGAGCTTCGCTGCCAGGACTGTACGAGCGCAGGGAGCAGGGAGAGCTCCGCTCCTCCGATGCGTGAAATGCCTGGAAGCAGCAGCCGGCAGGACCCTGAGCACGGCTCTGCGCACTGAACTCCCATTAGGTTTGCTGTGCTGCCCCCTTTCAAGCTACCCAGGCTGTCAGAGCTTTGGAAACGGCAAATAAAGTGCAGGAAAAGCAGATGTTATTGTAGGTAAAGAGCAGTCTTCTGGCACAGATAGTGGGCAAGAATCCTTAAAATGGTGCATAAATGAGCCTGGTAATCTGACAACGCTGAAGAGTTTTCCAGGCAGCTGCTATACAGGATCCTTATCTATCAAAAGCTCATGCCAATCTACTAGGGGAAGTTTAATTAATACAAATCTTGTAATTGAATTGTACTGAAATGAATATTGACATTAGGGATGCCTGATTTAGCAGTGAACTGAGATCATGGGACCTGAATTTCCAATTATGCTGTTAATGTTGAGGTTTTCTTCCTGCTTGTGTCTCATCTCACAAGAGCATGTGCTGGGTGTTTAACCGTGTAAAAAGGATGTGCTATTCCTGAGGAGTAATTAAAGGCATGTACAGTTGTTGGCAGGATCTGAGCCCAGAGTGGTAAACATAACAGCTGGGATCTGGCAAGAATCTGGGGCTTTGAATGGAAATCAAACTTTACCAAACCCTTGAGAATAACTGTGTTTGTACCACTCCTACTTTTGTGGATTAGAAAGGTGAAATTTGAGAAGGGGAATATGAGCACAGGATCCCAGTTTGATCCCACAAAACCTTATTGTTCATGGGGAGGGACACTGGAAAGAAGAAGGAGTTGTTTGAAGTTCAACCATAAATCATGACTTACAAAGGGTTACAATTTCCCAGGTGCCCATCG
Source organism: Pardalotus punctatus (assembly GCA_013400915.1). Lineage (NCBI taxonomy): Eukaryota > Metazoa > Chordata > Aves > Passeriformes > Pardalotidae > Pardalotus > Pardalotus punctatus. The sequence goes on from VZTX01011476.1 coordinate 37,022, forward strand.
TCTTCCTTGTTAACTTACATGTCACTTTTTGCACCTCAGCCCCATCTGGAATGAGTGGGTTGGATGCAAGGCTCAGGCAGTGGTTGGTGCACACATCTGTGTGAAGGGAGGAAGGGGGGAGAGGAAAGTGTGGGATTCTACCCTCATTTTTAGACCGGATGAGAAGGAAGCCCTGGGGGACAGGAGCTGCACCAATAGGTGCTTCAGTACCTGCTCTCAGGGAAGGATAAGCAGTGACCCCATTTGGCACTGTGTTAGGAGGTAGCAGAGGGAGAAGGAGCACCAGACTGGGTTCAGTTCTTGGCACTGAACTTGTTTATCTTGTTAGCCCTATCTCTCAGAGCATCATTCACTCTGTCCCCAGACAATGCTCTTATGATAATTTCTGTAATTCTATTAGCTTGGAGGAAATGGGCTTTACTGTCCATTTGATTTTATTTCTGGTTTTGTTTTTTTTTCCAGAGAACTTGGTCTTGTAGCTTAACCCTTTGTGGATACTTTTGGTTTTGCATTTCCAGGGCATTGAGACAAAATGTTTTTCCTTTCTGTCTCCTCGCTGTAAGCAGCATTATGACTGAGAAATTTGTTTGTTCTTTTTAGTCCCAACTAGAAACAAGTTAAAGCTTCAAAGATCAGATTATAACCTGCTCCCCAAAAGTCAATGCTTAACCGAAACAATTTGGAAACATCCGATCTGCAGAGGAAGCAAAGAGTCATAGCATCAAGAGATATGGAATTTTAGCTTAATTTGCCTAGTTACTGAAATTTTCAGTGGTGTTTTTGAATGGTGCAGATATTTAGTTCCTAATATCCCATGCTGGATCTCCTGGTGAAATCAGCTCAGAATTGTGGTAGGATTATTTTTATGGCTGGGGAGGGTGATGTGATTAGAACACGTCACCATGACTGCATTGCAGAACTACACAGAAGAAGAATTTGTATGGGTAGGGGGAAGATCTGCAGGAACAAACTGTGCAGCCTTTATTCAGTAATAAACATGCTGCTGTTAGAGATGTTTTGCTTTGTTAAGCTTTGTTAAGATCAAATCTTAACTCAGGTGAGGAAGAAAAGAATATTTTCCCACCTTTGTCTGGGGTATTGATGCTCCCAGTTGTTCCCAGTTTGTTGTGGCTTCAGGGATGCAGAAACAGTCCCCAGTAAACTCACCTGGATGCAGGTGGTACATGTGAGTGGTGGTGTTGGCATTTTTATGGGTTCTGATGGAAGGCAAGGTTGGTCAGGATTAAAAAGTTTTGTAATTGTAGGGAATGGGGAGAGACCAAAGGCTTTTCCTCACTGGTGGGGAAGCAAAGACTGGTTGCACACTACCATTGAAAAACAATTTTAGTGTAAAATACCTTTTGAATGTCCACTTTTCTTTTTTTTTTTAAAGGAAAGCATTATGGTAAAACCCCATAAAAGTAAAAATGTTTGTTTTGTTCAATGAGCTGGGACATTATTGTATTCATATTTGCCTGCAAGATGACATTTTTGATATTTCCGTTTCTCCAGTCTCTTAGTTTTAAAATTTTGCCAAAAAAATCAAAGCAGAAAACCTAGTAATTCTTTAACAAGTTAAGCTGGGAGCAGTTCTATGTATTATGTAGCTGGAGCTGCTGAGGGTTAGGCAAAAATAGCATTTGCCATTTGGAAATTATGCCTGAAAATGGTGTTTTAGGAGGTCAGATTTTTCAGAATTTTAGGACTTCGGGTGAAATTTTGCTTTCTGAAGTTTACTATGGATTAAATTATTTCTGGAAGTGTTAAAGATGCAGTGGTGGTTTCCAAGAACATAACTAGGAAAGACTATATTGCTTCACTCATGACTAGAAAAGGAGTAAGGTGACCAAGTTGTATGGAAAGCACCAGAGCCCACCATTTCCTGGATGAGGAGCTCTGGTTTTGCGGGATCTCCCTGGGGCCAGCGATGTGCCTCTTGAAAGCTTTTTCTGGGTTTGTCAAGTCCGAGGCCTTCATCTGCCTGTACTCCGTGTTAGCTGCTAGCTGAGCTGCCAAATCCTTTCTAAAACTTTTGTCCGTGCTGAGGATAATTCAGCTGAAGGCTGCAGTTATGAAACCAAGCATTATCATCGCTACTGCTCATAAAGATAAGGCCAATTGTGAGATGGGAGCACCTGAGGCCTCATTTCAGCTGCATTCAGGCAGTGAGGGGGAGGATAAGAAGGGTAGAAGGGTAATGATTGGTAAAAGGTAAGAGTGGGACAGAGCCCAAAGTGCTGTTGATGCTGGGTGAAGATAGCAGAGATGGGAGAGTCTCTGCTCTGCGCAGGCCTGCGTCAGCCGGGGGGATTGCAGCTGCCTTGCTGCGTCCTTGTCTGGGCGAGTCCCTCTCCCTGCTGCCCTGAAGGAGTGTGCAGCAGCTCTCACAGTGTTTCCGTCTGCACTGCCTCTTTCAGTGTCACTGTTCAGGTTATTTTGATATTTAAAGGGGCTTCACCTTTACACTGCCTGCACCTAACACAGCGCTGGCAGCTGCTCTGGCTTCCCCGTGACCTCTCTGTAAGCAGAAAGAGCTGTTCAGCAGCCGGGGCAGTGTGTGCGCCTCTGGTTGGGATATAACCTAACATCCAGCAGCGTCTCCCTGCATGGGGAAGGCACCCTCTGCTCCCAGGGGCTGTCTGTACCCCGTGTCATCTCAGAGCTGTTGTTTCAGCTGCCCGCAGAGTAGCTCTGCTCTATAGGTGTGAAAAGGAGAAGGAAACATTTAAGGTGGGGAAAGCCCGTTTGACCCATTTAAACGTTACACCACCCACCATGGGTCCAGAATAGTTAATGTTTGGGGAGATGACCACAGTGCTGTCCCCAGTGTGAAGGACATGGCAGCTTTGCTGATCCCAGGGGGTACCTGCATCCGTAGGGCTGTCCTACAGTTATCCATCACTTCCCTGCCGTGTCTGTGTGAGGGACCCAGTTACAGTGCTTAGAGGAAGGCGAATGGAAGGGAGGATGGCAGTGTGACAACCCTCCCTTCTTCTAACATGGGGCCGAAGGCAGCCTCACCCACCCCACTTGGGATACTTTTCCACCATCTCCTTCCCAGCCTGCTGGACACCAGGCCCTGCTGAAGTGCTCAAGCCCTCGGGAGAGCCCTCCCAGGGCTCAGCGATGGGTGTCTGTGCCACTGGTGTAAGGCAGTTCAGCCACAGGCTGGGAGGGAGTGAATGCAGTCCTGTAGCTGCTCTGAATAATTGAAAAGGTGTGGATGCAGCTGTTCTGGCACATCTAAACCTATGTACTTGTCTGGGACTGCCTGTGAATGGTGATCTAGGGGGAAATGTAGCTTGGTCCTGATGAAGGCAAAGAGAGCTGGAACTGTCTTCAGCTGTGGCTTGTTGAAGAGCACAGGTTTAGGTGTCAACTAATCCTCCCCTGAGACAGCTGATCCTCAAATCCCCTTCACAAGCAGTAGTGGACTTTAACAGTTTGTTCACCAGTCATTAGCTGTCCTTACCAATGGTGTACAATTGTTGTGTGTCCTGATAACACCCCAAGGGAAAACTGAGATTGGTTTAATTTGAAAAGTGCCAGGAGCCCACTTCTCTTTTGCAGGTTACCTGGAACAAACTGCAGTGGGATTGTCCTGTGAGGGGTGTCTAAGGCCTCGATCTGTCCTTTGCCAAAGGCTTTCCGACTCTACATGCCATAATGTGCTTCCCTAGCTGATTTGTTGAGGGTTATACTTAAATCCACATTAAAATCTCCCCAGAAAAACATGCAGGTCTGTGTGTTCTCAGGTGTCTTCTCATTCTTGCTGCCTTTCACCATGGTCTTCTCCTGTTCTTTCCTGTGCTCTTAGCTTTAGACCCATTAAAGTGTGTTTGAGCCCCAGAGACATGAGCTGTAAAAGCTGCAGGAAATTTGAGGACTAAATCTATATAAAGGAAAAATTAATGTTTTATTTATATTTCATAATCAAACAGAGTATTATATATATGTTTATCATACATTAATTTGGCTTTTTTGATCCATCAGCTACCAGAGATGGCAAGGTGAGAAACCTTTCAGTGGTTACCTTGGAAATGTTTCTGTTTCTCAGTTCAGATTTAAGTATCAAATCCACTTGTAAAGCTCTTTATAAATCAGACACAAATAGTTTTGATGCATTTGAAGGAAAAAAATTCACAGCAGTACCTTCTTTGTAATAGGGAAACTGCAGTATTCTATGGAAAGAAAATACCCTTCCTAAGGCAATGTATTTAATAATATAATAATATGATGATGATGCCAGGGTGGCATCTTGTACAGTAAAAATCTTTCACTCTAATGTTCAGACTTCAAATAATTGAAAAAAGGGCAAGATACCACCAGCAGTACTGGACTCACTGGAATAAAAATAGTTCTCTGTTTGTTTTACTTTTTTCCCCTATCCCACTAAGTCAAGTTCGACTTTCCTTTTCCCTACTCTAAGGGATGTAAGTGCAACTTGCTTGGTTCCTCTGTGGGTTTAACAGAGGGAACTGAGAGCAGAATGAGACCAAACATCTGTGTAAGTATTGACAATTTTAAATGACAACTAAGGGTTCATGGCAGCAGTGTGGTTTTGAAAAAGTGGTTGCAGAAATAATCCAACAGTCCCCAGGACACAAACAAGGACAAATATCCAGAGAAACAGCCTGTCCACTACCATGGCAACATACTTCCAATCTTCAATGACCTGGAAGAAAAAGCCAATTAAAGATATTAGCAATTTGTCATATTCTTTTGGTCTTCCTCTTGCAAACACTGAGTTTTTGTTAATCAAAATAAAAGGAAATAAATCTTGAGGTTCAAGGAATAAGGTGACTTTAGGCTTGGTAAGGAATTTTTCTCGTATAACCCTTTGGAGTAGTGGAGAAAAATACAGCAACTACTTCTTAGCTTTCTTAAATACATCAGATACTGAGTGTGGCTGCCTGGTGTGGTGCCAGCCCTGAAGGACCCACAGTATAATCCAATTAAGGAATTTTTTTCTTTAATTTTAGTTTGCAAATGCTATTAATCTCAGTGGTCAGAAATAGATGGTGTTTACTGCTGTTAAACAAGGTTAGCTTCAGATTTGTTTTCTTATCAGAGGTAATCTTATTCATGGGGTTTAATGCATATTAATACTCTGGCTTTTATTAAAATCCCTTTTTGCCCTGCATGTGTTGTCTGTGAAAGTCATGGCCCTAGATTCTGTCTCAGACTGAAGTGACTAATTGGTCTATTATTATAAAGGAGAAATAGATCAATCTTCATTTGCATCTCAGGAATAATTTTTCTTCTCTCATTGATTGTAGTTACACATGGGATCTCCTCACATCAGCGACTTTATCATCCTTGTCAGTTGAATCACGTCTTATATTAGAATATTACATATTTCTCCTTCAGTGCACACTTTAAATTCCCACTGCTGCTAATGGGAATTGAATGCTTCTGCAGACAGACCATATAAATGTACATGAACAGTTGTTATCTGACCGTGTGATGTGGGAAGGAAGCAGAGAATAAAGTTATGAATCTATAAAAATTGTATGTTATATCAGAGAACCCTCTGTGAAAAGCATTAAGTGGATTTTTAATATATAAATTACTCTTGAAAGCTGTTCTTACTATCAAGTGAAAGCTTTGTAGAACCTTTAGTGTGCAACACATTCTTGCAAGAATTTTTCAGCAATTAGAAAACCTTTTTCTGCTCTATGAAGTCTGCTTCTGTTCAGTCGGCTTCAATGTTTACAAGCTCATGTCTAATGTTAATAGCTGAACGTCTTTATTTATATTGACAGTAATTTCAGTTAATAGAAAACATGAACTACTCAGCAGCAGTGCTCCTCTAGGGACTTCTGCAAGATCAGACACCAGACTTTATTTAATCTGCTTGGCTGAGGGAGGGGAAGCACAACAGGAATAGAGAACCTGAAGTCTCACTGGGGTCTGGGTTAGAGAGAGGACAATGGTAGGTATGAGGATGATTTTTCCAACCATGGGTGCTTGTCTAAAAGCGCCCTGTGACCCACCTGAGTTTTCCAAGCGTTATTCCCGGAGTGTTTATCTCAGCTCTGTTGTGCTAGTGGCCTGTGAGTAGTGCAGGGCAACAGAGCAGCAGCAGCGCTGCTTAAATAAAGTACTTCTCCTAACCAGTAATGAGTGTGGGTTAACTCCAGTGAAAGAAGCACTGCTGACATCAGGTTTTTAATCCTACCCATCATGTTTGCCCTATACAGACAGGTGTCTTAGCCCAGAGAGGGTGTTTGCAAAGGCCTCCTACCAATTTTGCTAAATCCTCCTGCAGTGCTCAGTTAGGTAAATAAATGCTCAAGCTGCAGGTACATTGTTTCTGGTTAACTTGGCCTGGCCATGGGTTGAATCACAGTCTCACTGATTCACAATGGTGAAAAATATTCTATTTCTGACCTGGAACTGAGTATTGTTTTCTTCTCCTGCCAATCACCACTTGAATGTGACAACATAGCTTTTTTAAGAGTGTTTCATGACTTACTGGGCAATCAGCAAACTCTTTTTGTGGAAATAGCTATGTTACTTATCAGGAGAGTGTTTACAATTACCAAATTGCTATTCATTAAGTTCTTTTAATGGCATAAATTATTTCCTCTTATGAGCTATATCTAGAATCTCTCTAAAAACTTGACAAGAGCTAGAGAGTTCAGATATGCTTTGTGAAGAACAGCGTGCTACAGAGGAGGACAGATGAAGTTTAGAAGGACAGGGATTTCCCGTTTTTACTTACACTCTGGTCGTTGTCATCACTTTTCATGTGCTCTGCTATAAAACTGACTCCATCAATTGCTTCTTGCACTTCAGGAGAAAATTTCACACCTGTTCTTAACCTAAAATCTCGATGACTGCTTACATTGTCAAATGTCTCAGAGACTTTCATATCATATCTTTTAGCAGAGGCTGTATTCAAAAAATAGGTAGAGTTCTTGTAGAAGTCAGATGGCTCCATACAAGGATTTTCTGCTTTTGTCTTCTTGCAGTTGCATGGCTTTTGCCGTGGAGAATTATTTTCTGGACGCTTCATGAACAGATAGGCTGGGAGTCTTTCAAGGAACACCAGCTTTACCCAAGGGGGCATAGTGTGGGTACTTGGAGATCTGTGGTGGACGTTGAGCACGCAGACACTGGTAACTATTGAGAAGGTCACCAGGACCATTGTAAACATGAGATACTTCCCAATCAGTGGAACATCTAGAGATGTTGGAGGGACAATTTTGGAGATCAGCAGCAAGAACACAGTCAAGGCAAGCAATACAGATATGCATAAGGTCATTTTTTCACCACAGTCTGAAGGCAGGTAGAATACCAGGATGGCTAAGGATGTAATTAGCACACAGGGAATGATAAGATTAATGGTGTAAAAAAGAGGTTTCCTTTTAATAATGAAGTCATATGTCACATCAACATAATTGGGGTCCAAAGGATTTACAGTCCTTCTTCCTGGAAGTGCCACAATGTCCCACTCTCCACTGGGCGTGAAGTCGTCCATGCTTGCCATGGAAGTCTTAAGCACCATATCAATTTCTGTGTGATCGTATGTCCAGGATCGGAACTTCAGTGTGCAGTTTTGTTGGTCAAATGGGAAATGCTTCACCTCAATCTTGCAGGCACTCTTGTAAATGGCTGGTGGCAACCAGCGAATGCTTCCGTTATTGCTTACAATGGCATTTGTGTACAGCGAGACTTCGTATGTGCCATCCGCACTAACCAGAGGAGAGAAGAGAGAGGCGGTAATAAAATACTAGGAGGAAAAACATCGCTCAAAACATAAAAGGTGTGATATTCTTGCTCTTGAGAGCCTCAGTTGTTCCAAGAATCGAAGTTTAGTAGTATTTTTATTTTGAAATCTATGTTGTAGGGAGCTATGCCTTGATAGGGAGAACAATGTATGCATTTCTCCCAATCAGAGAGTTGATCTTCGGTCCAATACTTAGAGAAAAAGAATTATAAAATTATTATTAAATACCGAATACACACCTCTGTATCAGCCGAAGTAATGTTTGCTCAAGTAATTAAAGCTTACTACATCTTTGAAGGTTGAGTAAAAATTATATCATCCCATGTGAAACTGGAGGTACCTTTGATCTGGAACACTGTCACTGCTAAGAACACAGAGCAACACTCCTAAATTTCTTGGACAAGGAAATAAGGATGAGCAGCATTAGGTAGAAATGCAGGGAGAGTGTAGGCAGAGGAAATGTAATTATATGGGCTATAATTTATTGCATCACTCCAGTTAATGTTTACTTATTAAAAAACCAGAAAAAACAAGCCACAGTGTTCTTAGTGCCCACAAATAATCTTGGCTTTGTATCTTTTCCCACTGCTGACCTTCCACCAGGGGAGTCTTCTGTGTTGTGATGGGCCCTTTAACTAAGGGAGAAGATCATTATCAGTCATTAGTATCTTCTCCTACCTAATGTTTCTGGGCAAACAAGATAGGGCTGTTTAAGCCATTAAGTATCCTGAGGTAGTATTTTTGTTTGTTTACAAGATGTCATGGAAAATAGCGTTATTTTGGTGCTAGGGGTGATTTTTTCTAAGCAGGTAAATGCTACAAGTATCCAAGGCTTGGCACATGTGTCTGGCTCAGTTAGGTTTGGCTCTGGGAAGGGCTCACCTGGGTGAGGCAATGAGTGCCTGGCACTGTGCTGAGATTTTTGTAGCTAATTCATGCAGACAGTGAACCAACCAGATGCAGAAGTGAGTGGCTACAGCCGCTAATAGGGGTTGTTAGGTCATTGCTGATAAAATAACTATTCTTTTACAAAATAATCGTATCTTAGTTCTCACATATCTGTATCTCCCTGAGTTAGTTTGCTGCTGGGCCATACCATGTGCTGGGCACTCCTGGGCTGGATTATGTGGGTTCTGGTGCTGACTGCCCCCTCTCAGCTGTGGGAAGAGGATGGGCTGCAGTCTCAGAGCCCTCTGCAGTGCTGTGCACAGGCCACAGACAGAGCTGTGGGCAAGGGGATTGTGCTTTGTGTTTTCCTGAGCACCTTCTTGAAGTGACTGATGCCTGTGAAACTCTGCTCCAGCAGCAGTAAGTTACACCGAGTTGTCCTTAAGTAAAATTTTATTTGAAGCTTTGTTCTAATGTAAAATCCAATATGGCGAGGTTTGTTCCTGTGCATTTAAGAAACCTTTTGAAACTGTTTCTTTCTATTCTTAGAGACCATTAAGTGGTATTACTTGAGCAGTCGCAGAAAGAAGCAGAGGGCAAAGGCACAATTTACCAGAACAAGCTTTGAGCCGGCAGAGTATATCCTAATCCACTGGCTGAATTATTTTGTGACTAATACACTAGTTTTAAATGTTCATCAAATCTGATTTCCAGTAGTAGGATTTGAAGGACTTAGTTATATATATAAACTTCCTGGGTTTCCCATCTGTATATGTTCATAAATCATTGTGTGCTTATGAACTCATTGGTTTTTCAAAGTATCGTAAAAGTATAAATTTTGATTATTTTTCCCCAAAAAATGTTTACCATCCACTTCAAGATTTTGCTAGAGACTTAAACCAAAGCAAAACAAAATTTTCAGATGTTTGTTTGAAAGAGGAACTGAAGTATGACCTATCACAGGTTTTTACTTATCTCTATAAAGCAACAGGGCCAAATGTTCATTTGATTTAATATGTATTCTTATAATTGATTTTTCAGTGCTTTATGAAAATAGAATATAATTAGGTTTTCTACATCAATATGAACTCTTGGAGTTATGGCATGTGTGAACTATGTAACAGATTTATGTCCTGGGGTCTGCAGTAGAATGGGGAGTCGGGGAAGAAGGCAACAAAACTGTAGCTCAGATCCTAAGATGTCCAATAGAATTCCAGGTGTCTTCTTGCAACTGCACTTATACCTACAATTCATGCTTTCCATACAGTCTATTTTCATAGAAATCTGTCTCAGTTGTGAGCCTGCTCATGGATCCTCTGCTGTAAGCGCTCACACTGCAGACATCTTCCAGGTCTGCTGGAATTTCTTTAACCAGAACACTGATTTGAATAAAATTACATTTGAGCCCAGTAGCCCAGTCAGATAGACTTGATACTATTTAAAAGTTACAAAATTCAGTTTTAAAATTTTACCAGACTTTCTTCGTTGTTTCTGACGCTTGTTCCGTGGTTAAAATTTTGCTCATTGTCTGCATAAACTACACCAGTTTTACTTACTTATTGTAAAGCACAATGTCTGGCAACCAGATGTGTTTTGCAGGTATTCTCAGCAGTTTTATTCCTTCATAGTCAGAGGGCTTCCAAGCCAGCCGATAATCAATCCACTCCTAAGGAAGAATTGCACAGTAGTGATGGGAGTGTCCAGACCAGCACTAACAAAACAATCATTTGATGGAGCAAAAGCCGTTGCATTTATGGTTTGCAAGAGCCATTTCTTTCGGGGTTTGTTACCTGGTTCAGCCAGACATTTGTAGTCATGATCTGCTCCCGTTCATTCTGCAGGGAAAAACAGAGAAAAAAACTGGCTTCTAAAATGTTTCACTTTATTGTAGTAATAAGATTTATTCAGAGGAGTTTTGAGCATGATTTCATCTAGTGTCTTTGAAGACAGACATTTCTCTGAGGTAAGATAGTGTTCTTGTACACATGATAAATAGTAACCCCATAAATGTAGAATTCCAAATGGCTTTTAACAAGAACAGTTACGGCAGGAGTGAGTGTGGTTATTGCCAAGCTTGGTTTCCTCCCCCCACCCCACCCCATTTCTCCACCTTTGATTTGAAACAGAAGGGATATTTGGCCATCAGGAAGGCCTCCATGAGGTTGTGTGAGGTGTGTAAGGTTTGCCATGTAATCTCTCAGCTGGCAGGCTCTGCTTCATGAACTTCTGTCTCTGGACAGTAGTCCAGAAGAGAAACCTCCCTGCAGCAGATCTGTCAGGAGGATTTCTGCAGGAAAATGAATTACTTCTCTGATCCTGAAGATGCTTGAGATTGTTAGAGCCTATAAGATACTAATTTTGTGTTCTCCTTGAAGAGTGAGGCTACAGAGGGATAGGGACTGAGCTGTGCTATTATTGATCCCTGCCCATTCATCCACCTTGTTTAGGTTGTTGATCCCCGGGGTCTCTGAGAGCAAAACATCTTGATTTTTATGCCCAGAATCTGCAGTCTGGGGGGACACTGTGCTCATGGTGGTAGTGCAGGATGTAGGGAGGCATGTGCAGGTGGAGTTCCAGGTGGAGTTCTCCAGGAGAGAGAAAGCACTTGAACTAGAATCAACATGACGTGACATTATATCCTGCATGTATATGTATATTCATATATGTGTGTGTATCTGTATATATTATATCCAGCCTGTGTGTCTGTATGAAACCTCAACTGTTGTACAGTTTCTCTTTTGTTCCTTCAGTGTCTCTCTCATTTCTTCTTGAATTTCAGAATACAAATTCTCTAGGTCTCCAGAAGTTTGCAGCAGTCCAGTCACTAGCCCTTACACAACTTCTGGCAGCGAGGCAGTCATCTGTATCTTCTTTGCTGTCCAGGGGGAGAGCAGCAGAGTTGAAAGCCCCATTTCAGGACATTATTTCCACTTATGTGCTCTTGTTCCCACTGCAGTTGATGTTAATCTCTCTTAGCAATGATGTGTTTATACCTTGCAATAACTGTCAAACACGTGCTAACCTTGTGGGTGAAAATGTCTTTCAGACCCATTGAAGTAATTTTTATTGAATATGAGGAGTTGCTTACATGAGGATTGTTTTAACTCTGTGAAGCTATTCCAGCCAGAACTAATGTGTGTTTTCCTTTACAACATTCCACTGTTCTTTGTTGATATGCCTGATATGTCATGTGATTTGGATCTGGCTTTGTAGCTTGTTTTCAGGCCTCTCAACCACTTCAGTGGAAGATGGATTAGCATTCCACTGATGGTGGATGGTGTGCACAGTCCAGGATAGGTCCTGACCTGGGGTAACTTACAGTAGCTGTACTGAAATCAGTGGAATTATTTTGAATTTTAGCTAGATGGAATTTTATTGAATGAAGATTTGGCCCCTGTCCTACAACGCTTAGGCATAGACTGATTTTCCTGTTGCAGCTCCATTGTGAGGTGTAAAACCAGTAAATTGTGTGTATGGGCTCTGCCTGTTCATAGTATTGCCGAAATGAGAAAAAAACAGGGATGTTGCCCTACCAATATGATTATTACTTAGAGTGCTGTGAAGGTAGTAACGAATTTAAAGGCATAGCCTAATTTAAACTTACCACACTGATGAGCTGTGCCAAGGAAACCTGCAGTTCTATAGATACCAACTGGGAGGAGTTGACAGCTGGTCGAATTAACTTATTGTATCTGTCAGGACTCAGTAGGTGGTTCATTAGTTTTTCTTCAGCATCTGCTGCCATGGTTCCTGTAAAGCATCACAAAACAGGATTATGGAAGGGAGACTAAAGTGACATGATGTAGGGATCACAGAATATCTGTGCATCAGATCATCTTTGGGAAATAATGACAGCTTTTGATTTTCTAAAGACTGCAGGCTTGTGTGAAGAGGAGGATATGGTGCTTGCACCAGTATCTGTTCTGCTGAAGTTGACTGTCTTTTACAGAGCAATGATCAAAGCAGATCAGTCAGAACCCTTTTGGGGTTTTTGGCAGTCAAATGTGAAGCTCAATTTTATAGATACTTTTGGGATTATACTCAGAAATAGAAACTGGGAGCAAACCACCCTTTTAATAGCAGGGGAAGAATTATTCTATGATCCAAAGGCAGGGGGTCCAGCTGTGACTTCTCTCTGTAGTGCTGTAGGAGACAGAGTTGCAGGTAAATGTACAAATTTAAAGACTGATTTATGTAGAGAAAACCAGGGGATAATCTGTAGGAGTCATAAAGGATTTTTTAATGACTGGGGACTCTTTGGCAGCTAGTGATGTTTCTGTTTCAAAATTTGAAAACCCAAGGCAGTAATTTTATGTGTAAGCCTTATTTTATGTGGAAGTAAAACCTGGTTGGTGGACTAGCACAAATACTGTAAATCTTTGATTGCCAAAGCCAGAGTCTTGTGGCTACAAAATATAGTACCTCCCCATGGAGCAGAGCAGCTTCTGGCATAGCCCCAGAGGTGGTTTATTCTGGGCTCATGTTCCTGTGTGTGCTTTTAAAAGTTATCCCAGTGGGCTTTTCAAACCACTATTGACCACCTGATAATACTGATGAGCAAGGCTCTGGTAACACCGTGCCAGCAGAGCTGACCCAGAGACGTTGTGTTGTATGTCAGGCTGTTCTGTGCTGTGATGCTGATGGCGATGAAATTACAGTGTTAGTGAAAGCAGGTTCCAGTGCAACTGATAGAATGATTCTTCCATAGGAAAGGTCACCTATTCAACTCACCTAATTCAGCTCTAGATAGTGCAGAAATGAGAGTACTGCCTTACAGCATGCTTCCTTCATTATTCCCCAGAGCATTTCCACACAGCAAAAAACATCAGCCATGCAAGTATTTCTAATTTTTGGTACATTAATACATTCTGGGGGTTTTATATGTTGTAGCATATCCATGAAATGGAGGGAAAGGCAGACATCAAAAGGCCAGGATCAAATAAGCAGCCAAAGTTTGTCTGTATGTCTGGAAGGTGCCCAGTTCCCTTGTGAACTGGGCTGTAATTTGCTAGACTGAACAAGTCTCTCTTGAAACTTGAAATTCTTCTGAATCCAACTCAGGTTAAAAAAATAACCTAAGAACGTCTTGTTTCTGATCCAGTGAGAAAGTGCAGTGAGGTATAAGGAAAGACTATCAAAGACAGATTTCACATCTAAGAACAGCTTTTCCTCAAGCTCTGTGGAAAGGTTGAGATAAACACCAGGCTTTATTTAATTCTTTTAAGACCAGCATCATATGCTGTGGCACTGGTAGCCCATTTTTTTTCACATATACTTAACTATAACATTGTTCTGCAGAATAGGCTTTTCAAATACTTCCAAGGCATTTGGGAAAACAAATTTGGATGAGTGCATCTGTGTTTGTTATGTCAGTTTGTTTTTTGATTCACACTTATTTTGTACCTCCCTGCAAGTTATTATAAAAGCCCTATACCATGTGATACTTTAATATTACATTTATTCTCAATGTAAGATGCCTAATCAAAAGCTTATCAAGCTAGAGCTATGATGATTCTGGCTAAGCTCCAGATTCTGGGGTGGGTTTTTGGTGTATAGCAATCGAGGAAAAGCTACATTTGATACTGTGAAGAAAAGGGGGCCACATTCTAGGAATTAATTTTTTGTGGTTATAAGGATAAATTAGAAGTCTTGTGGTAGTTAAAGAGAGAATCCTGGTGAAAGTTATTTTTTAGTGTGGTTTGGTGGGGTTTTATATTGGGTTTGTTTGTAGTGTTTTTTTAGTAGACATTCCCACTGTTGCATATGTAAGTGACATAAGCAGATGACTATAATTCAAATAGAAATAAATTGTTGGTTGGTTTGTTTCATTTTGTGGTCACTGAATACTGTTAGCAAAGATGGTGACTTCTTATTTGAATTGTTAAATATGTTTTCACTGTATTGCTGCCTTTGTCTGTGGATATTCCAGCACAGAGAGTATTTGCTTAACAGGGAGTAAGAAGTAGGAACTGCAGAATATTTGCAGAAAGCTAATTATGGATTTGCAATTAGTTTTTTCTCTGAAACCTGCATTTAGCAATCACAGTCGTCTGGTCTGCAAATCCAGACATACTGTGGGGTCTGCATGTCTGATGGGAACAGCTCAGATTTCAAAGTTAATAAACTTTATGCCGATTAATGACAAGCCATGACTTTAATTATAAAAAATACTTGTTCAACAATTAATCCCTTTGAGAAATTATTACCTGTTCTTAGTGAGGGCATTCCTTCACTAGGGATTATCCTTAAAAAAATTGCCATTCCATCCCAGCCTTTGTAACTTAACCATCAGAAATAAAGCTCAAAGGGGCTACTCTGTCACCTCACTCAGAAGCCTCTATCCCACACCACTAGATGTCAGCCCTGCACTGCCTTAAATCTTGTTAAAGCCAGTCTCTCTGTAAATACTGGGGGGAAACGAGTGATTTTTTTATAATTTTTTAATCTAGTTTCCATTAAAAATCTACATATTAACCAGATGGCACCTAATGAGAACGAAATTGCCAGGCATTCAGGTTCATCTTTATGTGTGTGGCATGTCAGTAGCCAGGCCTTTGAAACTTTCTTTTTCCTCTCAGGGTTGGAAGAAATGGAAGTGCAGTTTCCCTTGCAAACTGTTTTTTTCCAAATAGCAATAATCACCAGAGATGCTGCAGAGGGTAGACTGATGCTTTTAGACAAATGATTTTAACAACAATGATGAAGAAGTCCTAATTTGGGGATGGAGTATTTCTGTGAACTGAAGGCAGTAATAAATAAAGCCCATGGGGTGGATCCTGAGCTGGGGGAATTATTTTAGCTTCACTGAACATGCTGCATGTCTGCTCTGTGACAAGCAGAGCAATTGCCACATAATTTGCAGTACACATTCCTCCGTAAGTTTGTGTTCTCTGTGGGAGTATGAGCATTAAAACAAAATTGCATCGAGATGCTTCCAATTTCACAGCAGAAGAAACTAAACCACAGACTTCATTCACTCCCCTATGGAGACTTTCCTTTTTACGTGGTCTAACTTAAGTACATAAAATGAAGTAACTAGACGTGCTGTGTTACGCTGTTTGTTTTCAGTGTAATGACAAATTTGTTGGAGTGATTTGCACAGAAAAGAATAAGGAGCAATGCTGAGAGAGACAGGCAAGTTCACTGTTATTACTGTCTACATTTCAAAATTTAACGTTAGGCCTATTTGCTGCGTTTCCCTAAATTCCCTTATTATAATAAATATTGAAATAGTATTTGTTTAGAAGTAAAATTGCACGCATTATCATTCTAGTTCTTTACTCTCTCACAAATAAGTGACAGACCAAATTCCCATCTGGAATTAGTAAAGAGGAAGTGACAAGCAGCAATGAAACAATCCCATTATCTTCTCTGAAATTAGTTTGTGATGTTGTTACTTCTCAGCCTATTCTCAAGCAAAAAGATTTTCAAAACATCTTAGAACAACACATGCTGATTTGGAATGGTTATTGTTCCAATGGAAGTAGCAGTAAATTTACTGTATTTTAAAGACGTTTAATTTTTACATTGCAATTAATGTAAATGAAAAGGAAATACTAAGGGGTTTAAAAGTGTATAATTTAAAAACCTGAAGTGGGCCTTCACTCTTCTTTTGTCACAGAGCAGATGTTTTCTAAAGTTGCCTTTCAGAGACTGAAGAAACAAAACAAGTGTGGGATGAATAGGTAATAACAGCAAATGTGGGATCTTTGTCTTGGTTCAGTTTCAGCCAGTTTCTCTCAGAACACTTCAGTGGAGCCTCTCCATGGGAAGAAGCTCCCTTGGTAAATGCACTATTTCATGATGCTGTCAGGCTGTTCGTGTGGGCTAAAACATATCCAAGAAATCCTCACAGGCTGACGGAAATGTTCTTGAAGTACATTTGCCTTTTGTAGCATATGTTTACATATGGCAACTTAATTTAAACTGTTTACATTCTAATTAAAAAAATTAGGAGCCATGAACTTCACAATATAGGAACTTGAGCAAATATTGATAGAGGGATGAGATCTGTCTTATTTATGGATCATGTTATGGTTCATTTTTTCACCTTCAGCAGAGTATCTGCTTTTCCTATCACAGATGATCGTGGGAGCATCTAAAGGGATATTATTTAGTGATTATCATTGTCATCTCCTACAGTTATGTAATTTTATATCCAACTTAACTGTCCATCCGTATCCGTCGTAGTGCATTTGCTGATACCAAACAAGCCCAAAACAACACTAAAATAATCAATTTTATACATCCTCTTAAAGTCAGCAACCTCCCGAGGTGATGGTTACAAATTGTCTGCCAGCTCATATCACTGTCCAGCTTCCTACCCCCAAAAGCTCTCACTGTTCTGAAACTGTATCTGAAAGAAAAGGTCACTTACCGTTCAAACAAAAGGAGCCCACTACAAAGAGAACGAGGGTGCACATTTTCCTCATGGCAGTAACAAGAAGAGGTGGATTACCGTTCTTCTGTTAAGACAGCTGGCAATAGGGTCTGTTGTGCAAGGAAGAGATGTAAAAGCAAACCTGAATCTTGGAGGTATGAAATGCCTGGAAAGAGGCAGACAGTAGGACCTGACAGAAGCGTTCTGCAAAGTGGAATTTTCGTGAGCATAGTGGTCCCTCCCCCTTTGCAGCTGTTTAAAGAGCTTTGTGAAGAGGAAAAGCAAATAAGAAGAGGGAACATAATGTGATAATGTTGAAAAAGAGGAAATGAAAGAGCAAGCTAAGGGACATGATGTGCAAAACATAACTGCTTAATTCTTGCTACTAGATACCATTTAGAAGGCTTTCTGCTTAATGAGTGCAATGGGTGGGAATAGCTGTATGGGAAGAGCTGGTTATAACTTTGTACCATAAAACCTCTCAGTGTCAATAAATTACAGCCCCAGCAGAGGGTAATTTTCTGTCAAGGGAGAAAGTTTACTACCTACTGCCAACCCTTTTCCACTCCAAGGCCCACATATGTGGTCTCTTTAAACTAGAGCTCAAAAAACTTTTTGGGAGCACCAAGAGAGGAACAGAAAATTTGTTGTCATTAGCATCTGTCAGGGTTTTTAAAAGAAAGCTAAAGCAAACTGTGGTGAAGTAGCAATAGGGATAAAGACACTCCAGAGGAACATTAGAGAAATTCTATGTAATTCATCTTTAGAGCTGAAGGGCTCAGCAGAGTGTAGTGTCATGTGTTTTGGGACTTGCCATGGGAAGATTTGTGTAGAAGAAGGGGCAAGAGGATCTTTTGTGCCCTTTGCAAGCACTGTAGGACAGTTTGAAGTCCACAGATAGAAAAAAACCAAACCAATTTATCCCCTGTAACTTCTAGACTTTTCTATACATACATGGAATAAATTTTGTTTAGAGGTGCATTTATTGTATCTAATGCTATGCAAACATATCAGATAACAAAAAGTTCTGTGGACTATGTAGGAATTGATGGTTGATGACTTCTGTATACCCAAAAACATTTTGCAGCACACTGTTGCCTTGTTATTAACCATACAAACATAAATGTGCTTATTTTGATGCTGATCTTAATTACTAAGTTGAGCCCAGTATCAGAGGTCACCTGTGCTAGCTCCTCCCTGTTATTTTCTGTCTTTTTCTCTGATTTCATCACCTTCTTTTCTCTTTTATTTACTATCCATTAGCTAGAACTGATTTAAACTGGGATTGTTTAGCCTGGAGAAGGCTCCAGGCAGACCTTAATGTGGCCTTTGAGTACTTAAAAAGGGGCTTATAAGAAAGATGAGGACAGATGTTTTAATAGGACAAGGGGCGATGTTTTTAAAGTAAAAGAGGTGTATTCAGTCTAGATATAAGGGATAAATTTTTTACTATGAGGATGTTGAAACACTGGAACTGTTTGCCCAGAGAGGTGGTAGATGCCCCATCCAAGGAAATGAGAGTCAGATTGGACAGGGCTCTGAACAACTTGGTTTAGTTGAAGAAGTCCCTGCTCATTGCAGGGTGAAGTTGGACTAGATGACCTTTAAAGGTCCCTTCCAACCCAAATTACTCTACGATTCTAAGTGGTTTGGGACCTGAGAGAGATTGGAAATGGTTTCAGTAAGACAAACAGAACAGTCACTGTGGGGACATCTACTTGACTTAAAAAACCAGTGCAGTCCTAGTGAATACCTGTGAATAAACTAACTGCATGAAAATATAACACTATTTCTCTGTTTTTCTCATGTTTAATCAACAGCATGTAGAAAAGGGACATTAGAAAGTTGTTCTCTTGCAACAGTCAGAAATCCTAGAGGGTTTGTCCCAAGTAAAGTCTTTATGCTGAGCCTTCCACTTTGTGCTTCTCATGACAGTGTGCTTGTCTTGTACCTTGTCAGAGGTTTTGTACGTCAGAGACCTTGCTACACTCCTGAGCCTGCTGGGCAAGATTGTCTCTCATAATGTACAGGGAATTGCTTTCACGGTGCTGAGCCTTCAGTTAATGAGGGTGTGTTTGAGCAAAGTACCAGTGTGATGGGGAAGAAAGGCTGCATCTGTTTCTCAGTTGTTACTCTCTGATATCTGACCTATTTCTCCCCAAAGGCAAATCTTCCATCTGCCAATGCAGGCTCTGTACTTTTGCAGTGGTTGTAGAAGGAACAGATGTATGGCCCCTGCAGCCACTGCGCTTGTACCATCTCTGCTGCTTGGTGCTTGTGAGCTGAGTAGCACATCAGGGAGAACAAAACAGGCTGGCATTGCTTCACCAAAGCAGCGGGCCCTCACAGAGCCAAAGGGTCACAGGCCATGCACCGATTGCACTGCTGATGCTGCTGAAGCTGAGGTGGAAGGGAGGAATTACCACAGCTGATTTTCATATTCCTTCCTTTGCCATCCACTTGTGTTCATTCATTCTGACAGAGCACTCAAGGTCTTCCTTCATCACTTGTGCTCCACAATTGTTTTCCCCACAGTGATGCTGCAGGATTCCATTTGTTCATTAAGTTGAGATCCTGAAATGAAAAGCCTTTTTAGCAGACATTAGCATTTGTGATATTGTGGATTTGCATGTTAATGCACTGTAAAAGTGTGGGAATGGCATGGCAGAGAGCTGTGCACTGAACTGGCTGGGGGTTGTTGCTGCAACTGTGATGCTTTGCATGCCATAGGGTATTAGAGATCTTAGATGCATGAGGAATGCAAGATGTTCAAGTGTCTGGGGAAAGTGGCAATCCCCTTCTGTGGATTTATGATGGTGATTTCCAGCTGCTGTTTGCATTAGGAAGGAACCAGTCAGAAATGCTGGAGCTTTCAAAGTGGAAGTAACCTGGGGTATAGCCAGCTTCCTTAATGACACAAGTACAGGCACAGGGAGTTTGCTGCAAAAATAAATGTGTCCAAGTGGAAGGGCACAGTTAGTTTCCAGTAGTTGTGACACTGAAATGAAGTGTCAGAACACATAGGACCGACTTACTGTTGCACTGAGAGAACAGCTGTCACTTTCTGGTTGAAAATTGCTACAGAAAATGTCAACTAATGGCAATTTATTTTCATAGCACCTTATAGGTGTGAAGTTGATGATATCTGCCAAAGTCCCTTACGTTGCTTTCTGATGGGTTGAAAAATAGAACTTCTTACAGGTAACTTCTGCAAATATCCAGTGAGCCCTGCAGGTAAAATCCTGGTTTTTCCCTACTTACCTCTACCTAGATGAGCTCATTAGAACAGCTGTGCTGGAGATAACATTTTGCATTCCTGGAATTTCTTTCTTTACAAGTGCACTTTCAGTCCTATTAGAGAAGTGTGATGCATCAGTCATTCTGGTGCTAATGTTTTTGGGTTAAATGGTACTGCTGCAGCTTCATTTCACAGTGCTCTAGTGTAGCCCGATTTAAAATCTGCAAGGCAAAACAAAGCTGTGGCACTTTAGTTCCAATAACTGTCAGCTGGATGAGCTTAGCTAGGTCCTCACAACTGTTGGTAGAAATTAGTGGGAAGGGCAAGGGTATGTGGAATATTTAGTCTGTTGTAATCTAAAGCTTTGGAATTTAGCAAGCTTTTTTTGGATTAGTAGATGCTTTACACTGGAGAACGAGTTTTCATCCAGAGGCTTACTCTACAGGGATGGACTATGTCTATGTGGGTAATCGTGTCATAAATTCTGTTTCCTACAGCATTTCTGTAGATGTATTTGCCTTCCCAGATGGCTTCTAACCAGTTTGTACAGGTATTTGTAATAAGCTGTCTTCAGGCAAGGCAAAACACCAAACTTTTGCAAATGGCAGTGCAAAACAGCTGTGGATGCTACCAAATGATCAGGTCACTAACACTCCTTTAGGGTTTCAAATAGTGATACTATATGTTATCCCATCAGAATCTGCTCCAAACTCACCAAATGCTCCAGAGAATTGCCACTCATAGCACTGGGACAATGTTAATAACAGTAATGACTCTGTAGCAATGGATGAGGCGTTACTGTGGATAAATGAAAAACCACCTTTCTGCTCTGGAATACACCTTGTGGCAGACAAAGTCACTCCTGGAAGGACAGTGCTTTCCTTTTCTGGTTAATTTTGGAAGTTGTCACTGCGTGCTTTGTGAGCTACAGGTGTGTTGTGTTTGTAGAGTACTTAGGCAATAATATTAAAGCCTCCAAAACTCACTGATTACCTTCAACATCTTTAACATCTAAAGTGCAAAGGTGTTACAAGTCCAGAGAGCTCTCCAAAGCAGTGCAGAAGCAGCAGCTGGAGGTGGTTATGCTATTTTGGAGCTGATGCTTTTATTTTTATTAGTCTCTTTTGCTTCCTCTTACATAGTTTGAGATGTGTTGCACGAAAACCTGTTGAGTGCCCAATATATGACTGGCAAACAGTCGTACATTCTTTGGGAACTTTTTAAATGAAGCTGTAGTATTTCTTGCAATGCCTGTTATTTTAGGTGAAGTTTATAGAAAGGGGCTAAATATGTGCACATCCTCGCCAATACCAGCGTGTTTTATATGCAGAGTAAGCATTTTTGTGTGCTTTTACTTTCTGAAGTAAAAACTCTAAATTCCAGCAGTAGGAATCTCTATTTCTTAAGTTTATCTATCTTGCTACATTATTCTGACTAAGAAACTGTGCATCTTTGCCTGCCAAATCACTGTAATTATTGTGCAGTTTCTAGTTTTGTAGGGGCAGAGTGCATTATATCTCTTGGTAAAGGTCCATTTGTGAGTTTTTAGTATTCAGTTTTTTCTAGATTCAGTAGAATTGCCCCTTGTCATTTTCTTTATTATCAAACAGAACCCAAGGGTCAGTTAATAAGGCTTTAATTCCAGCTTTTCCAGTATTTACGGCTTTCTGCTGAAATATGTGGAAAGTCCTATAGTGAAAACCTACAGCAAAAACTATTTACCACGGGTGTCAAAAATTATAATACATATAACATTGCTGTAAAATAAAGCATCATTATCCCAAGAGTAAAAAGTAAGCAGCCTGTGCTAAGGCAAATGCACAGCCAACTATGCAGACTGAAATTTTAATACCATTTACCACTGTTTTCTGCAGTAATTGGTAAGCTATTGAAAAAAGCTCTACTGTCTACTGAAAGTACGTGTTATGAATAAATCAAACATGGTATTTTCAAGCTGTTTGGAATTTAATGTTGCAGGGCCAGGCTTGCAGATCTTGCTCAGACTGTAGAGTGATGTTTTATCTATGAGGTTGGCAAATTTTGTACTGGACAGACTTGTATTAGCAGGATCACTTTTTATTTGGCAGTAAAATGATTTTTCTTCCTAAGATGCCTCTCTGTATGGCAAGATGCTAATAGCAATAGATCAGTACATACCTGGTCATCTGGAAAACCCAGCAGTGTTGTGGTGCAGAACACATTCACTGCAAAATTGTGAAGTTTTACTTGAATTCTAACCATTGCTCTTTGGTGAGACAGACCTGCCCACTGCTGCCTCCTTCCTTGCTTTCACTGTGTTGGGCCCATGCCAGGATAGTAATAGCTGTTTTGTACACTGGGCTTTTAGGATGAGACATTGACATTTGTGGATTAGTCTTCTGTTACTGAGATGGCTTGTGTGTCAGGAAAAAACCCAAACTCACGACTGCTCGTGGCAGAGTCCAAAGGTTTCTCTCTTGCATCCATGATGGAGGGAATCCTAACTTCTATATCTGCACATGCCTTCAAATGGAGGAGCAGGAGAAGAGTGAAGGACAACCGTACTATTTGAGCTTGATCTTTTTATTTGGAACTGCTGCATTTCAAAATGAGAAAATTTAAAAAGTGCACTAAAAACAGAGGGCTTTAGAATACAGGACTGAGAGCCAAAAACATGGGCTTTGTTCTCAACTCTACCGTGAGTCTCCAGGGCTGTGTTTTGATAGGTACCATCCTTGTTCAGTGCTTCATTTTCCCCAGGTGTAAAGCAAAGATAAGGATTTGCAAAGAATTAACTAATGTTTGTAAAGGGCTTGGATGGCAAGGAACGAAAAAGAATCATGAAGACACAAGGCAGCCATGTAGTACTTTGGCTTTCATACCTCTACTACCAAAGAGGCTTTTGCTTTCCTTAACAAGCAAATGAAATTGATCCTGGGCTTGTCTGTCCTGAAGTTAATTGGCTCTCTCTAAACTGATTAATTAAACATGTTAAATGTAAAGAACTGTGGCCAGGATGGATTAGAAGGGCATGTGGTTCTGTAAACATGGGAGAGCACTATGCATAAAATCTTCAATATGAGGGACTTTCCTCAAGGTCACTTAAAGGTGTTTGGGTACCAGTCAGATTGTTCCTGCTGCACTGCAGAGAGGCAGGGAACTGAAAACACAGGTGGAAGAGGTCTCACAGGTGCAAAGGCAGGCATAGCCTTAATTTCTGCCTAGAGAGAGGCTCCAAAATTAATTATTTAAATTTAGGGCTTTTATGCCTTCTTAGGTTGGGAAGTAGCAGGCACTGGGAGACTTGGAACCCCGTGGTCTGACACCAGAGCAGACAGCTGGGAGATGGAACCGTGCAGGTAATGGTGCCAGGGCTGAAGCGGATGTGTAAGCAGGGGCTTTTTCAGTTCTGCCCACAGCGGGGTACAGGATAGGAGAGAGGGGCAGCAGGGAGTGGCAGCTGGGAGTGCTGCCCGTCACCTTGATGGCCAGCACAGAGCTGGCAGCAAGGAGGCAGCCCGAGGAAAGAAGGCTTTCATCCCAATGCCCTGGTCACCAAGCGATCCACAGCCAATCTACCGCATCTGCTGCTGCTAAACCTGCACTCCCCGCTCCTGCTCCGTGTCTGGGTTGGAGAGGGCATTGATGACCCTGCGTGTGACCAGCCGGAGCCCAGGCTGTGTGTGAAAGCAGCCGCTGGGCCCGTTCTAGCGATTCTTGGAGACTCCTCATGGCCGGGCCGAGCTGACAGAAGTGGTGACGTGTAGAAGCAGGAACAGCAGATGGCAACCAAGAGCTTGGCTGCTGCTGCGTACAGGACAGTCATGGAAGCCTAGTAAAGGGGTATTATGCAGGACAATGAAGCAATTCCCAAGTCTTGGATTTGAAAACTCAATATTTCTATATCAGGTAACAAAAGAATTTTATAGAGTCATGTGTCTGACAACCTGTTGGGTTTTTTTCTGGTTGTCTCACTTGATCTAGCAAAAGATCCTATTACTACCTGCCAACTTTGCCCTGTATAGAACTTGTGAACCTGTCATGTAACTACTAGCATTTCCTCTGCCCTTCCTTCAACTTTAGTATACTAAGAAAAATGAAAAGAATAGGAAACCATTCAGAAAAACACTCTAATTTTATATTCATTATCTTTCCAAGCTGAAAATAAAACTCCTTAGTTTGTTAGATAATAACCCAGTCTCTCAATATTACACATAAATATACATTTAATGGAGAGATATGAGTGTCTAATGACAGCCACTTCTACTTGATGAGGTTTTTTTTGGTAATTTAGAGCAAGAAACCAAACTTGTATTTAGATTTTTAAGTATGTTAAGCTTTTGAAGCTCCATCAGTGCCCCAGATTAGGGGTTATTTTATTCCCTTTTGCCTTACCCATCATACCACAGCAGAATTTGTTATTTCCAAGTCAAAGGAAGCAGTTCCTTCTGTCTCTTCAGATTTGTTTTTTGTAAGTTTCTTTAATGCCTCTGGTTCTATCATCTGCACTATGTGGAAAGCAGTAATTTGTGCTGACATCATCTAACTGCCCTGAAGATAAAATATGCTGCATATCACCAAGGAAAGGGAGAAAATTATCCATAATTTAGGGCAATAATGGCGTTTAATTTACAAAGTCTAGTACCGTCTCATGTACTGACAGATTCTACTATCATTAGCAATGTCTTGGGATTCTGTTGTGTGGATTTAATCAGTTATGACTGAAAGGAAATCATTACGAGGGCCTCAGTTTTGTAACCACTTCTGGGGTTTGTTATCCTTTGTGGCAGTTGTGCTTATGAGAACTCAGGAGACATTCAAATACCAAGCAAGGAAACCCACCCAAATTATTGATATTTTGGGGGTTGGCTGTAGTGAGGTGCTGATGCTGAATAACAAGCTGGGTCCTCCTCCCCAGCAGCAGACTCGTGTGACAGCCCAGGCTGATGGATGGACATTTGGAGGTTATTTGTAGTTTTTAACCTGCCGGGGCTGTGCTGACAGCCCTGCCTTCAGCAGAACGCAGCGCCGTGCAGGCAGCGGCAATGCCCGGAGCGGACACCGCTCCTCTTCATTCCCAGCCCCTGCTGTCCCTGAGCCACAGAGCTCCCCCGGGGAGCTCCACCCGGCAGCGTCTGTGACCCCATCCCTACCTTCCACGTTCACCCTATTGCTTCTGTGCTTTTTCCCATTGGATGGAAATCATGTTATGTGACATATAAGGCAATATAGTGCCTCTAGGTTAAGAAACTGCGTTTCTGTTTGAAGAGATGAGGTATCTGATTGATCGGGTACTCAACCCTGATTGAGTAGGTCATACATTTGATTCAGCAGGTAATAGATCTGACTCACTGGGTCATTTATTTATTTCCAGAGTAGTACATATAAAGTAATTAACGAAGCATCTGGCTTACTACATGTTCTGGTTTTCTTTTTTTTTAATCCAGTGTAATTAACTTACATATGTCTGTGTGATCCCGCTCTAGCGGTCCATAAAATCTCTGTCAAATTGGGTTTGTGACATGTCTGTCCCAGAGTGTGGTCAAAAACAATAGTTGCCCTGTTGTCACATAAAACTCAACAGCAGTCATTCTGAATTTGGCCATGAGCTAAATATAAACATAGGATACATTTGCTTGTCAGAAAAGGTGGTGTATTTTTAGAATTCAACTGGAACCTTACAATTTCTTATATGTTATTGAGGGTCTTCTGAGACTACAGTGTCTTGCATAGCCAAAAACCTATTTTGGGTTCTACGCAGTGTAACCTATATTCCATCTGCTCCTTATTTATGGCAGTCTGGAGCATGCCAGCATCCAAGGGGACAAAAGCCATCCTGTTTTGACTAGGCGAGAACTGTGTCTGTGATATTCTTGGTGCAGTCCCATTGGAGGCAGTAGGAGTAATTGATTTAGTGGGACTGGCACAAAACCAGACAGATCAGGTCAGATCACAGTGAACTAATTTTGTGAGGATTTTTCTTGCTGAAAATTTTTTAACAAATATTTTGTGTTGTCATCGTTCCGGTCAAAATGCTCTGATTTTGAACGAGTTCTAAATATTTCAGGCACTGAACTGGAGGTACCCTGAGGTGAAACACTTATAGTCTCTGATTGCCACTGGTTTCCTTTCCCAGAGTTTTAAAAATACTCACATTCCTCTTTTTAAAAATTCTTTTAGTTTAGATGGCCGTTTTCCACTGTGAGCAGGAAGATGCTTGGTTTGAACCATGTGCACTCTTTTGCAACTCAGAGCTAGGCTGGGTATTTCTGCCTGCCCCTACCTTGTGTCTGACAGATGTGTCCTGACTTCCTGTGATTTACATTAATTTTTTTCTGCCTAAATTTCATTTTGTTGAGGTTTCAGTTAGTTATAAGTGCAATTAATTTTTGTAACAGCTGTCAGTGTGGAGTTATTTTTCACCTGAGGACAGCTGCTGAATGTAAGCATCTGAGAGAAAGGTGAATCCTTTGTCACTGGAGCTGTGAGGTTTGTCCAAAGGAGGACACTCATCCTCCCAGCCCTCCTGGTGACTTGAGTTCCTTTAGAGCCTGCACTTTGGGAAGATGATGTCCCTGCGGCTGCTGTCACTGAAACACAGGGCTAAAGCAGTCTTAGAATGTGACATGAAAGGGGTTAGAAATGAAGGTGTTGGAAAACAGCTTATTCAGGGATCAGTTTCACTGACTGAGAAAGGAGGAGAGATTGCCCAAAGAACTTATGATGCTTGATTTCTTTATAAAGGCTAAATGTGCCAAGACAAAGAATTTTAATTTGCTGTTCATTAAAGATTTATCACCACCCTTCAATTTAATATATGGGAATGGCTAATAAAGAGGCCAGAGGCCTTTCGTAGTGTCTCTAATAATGTCAAGGGAAGCTAACCTTGATGAAGTGTATCATTCCAAGATTCAAAAACTTCTCTTTCAGATTAATCCCTTGGGTATTGCTTAATTCGCACAAGACAAAGCTCTCTTTTGACATGCAAAATTTATAATTCTCTGATAATCAAACTGTCTTATGTTTTTCTGAGCCTACTGGTTCTTTCTAGCTTTGGGCTACCAACACTGGGATCAGGGAGGCTGCAGAAAATGAATGACTGGCACAGGAGAGCAGAAATGTGTGGATTATGAAAATACAAATATCTGTGCTGGGAATGAAATTGGATTTTCAAGCTAACAGAATTTCCCCTCTGCTCTCAAAGCTGATCTGTAGGGGTTTGTTAGCTGGAGCTGAGGAGGAGAGAGAAAGGGAAGAGCTGTTCATTAGTGCACAGATGCCTTCAAGAGGTGGCTTTGGAATTTCGTGTTGTATGGAGCAGCTCTCTGCTTACAGAAGAATTATTCCAGACTTTCTGTGACCAAGGGGGTCTCTTGGTAAAGCAGTTTCAGAGAAGGGTGGTCACGAGGGAGCACAGAATATTTGCATGTCATGTATTAGCTTTTTTTCCCCACCATTACGTTCCTCTCTGACTGAAGTCAGTTGCTGTGCGGTGGGTAGGAGGAAATATCACATCCCCCAGCTTTCCCAAGTTGTGCCTCTGCCAGCTTGTGTTCAGAGGACTCTCCTGCCTGGTGTCTTACTTCCCACTACCCATCCCATGTCTGCATGGCTTCCTCTGCCAGGGACACCTCCAAAGTAGCAGCAGTAGAATTGATCTGAGCACACACGCCATGAGTGGGAAGTGCTGCTTCCTTTAAACCAAGAGCCATGCTGTTTATATTCCAGTTACATTCTCCAAAGCACAGCTGAACTGGGAATGCCAGTCCAACCCATTTGTCCTGGCCCTTGTTATCATGTTTGAGCAGAGGGTAACATGGTTGTGAGCCTGTAGGAAACTGCAAATCCCCCAGGTCTTTTTTTCCCTTATGCTTTGCCAAGCAATTATGATCATCCCATTGAGGTTTATGTTGGCTTCAGTGCTTTTTAAAAACATTATCTTCAGGGTGTTTTGTATTACCTTATTGTGTACACTTGGAAAATACTTCAATTAAAGCAGATTAGTATTTTATTAACATGATTTGTGTCCAGGATGTTTTCAGGCACCTGCAATAAAAAGAGATGGAGTCTCATAGAAAGTGGTCCAGAGGATAAAAGACTCCCAGCTGGAAAGGCTGTGCCTGATACTTCACTCTGTATGGCAGTCTTCACAAAAGATAGCTTTGAACTGACTAGGAACTACAAAACTAGAAGTGAGTGAATCTGTGTGAATGTTGGTAAGTGCTGGAAACCATGCAGTGCTTTCAAGTTTGAAGGGCTGCTGTAGCCACCTGCTCATGGGTATGCTGCCATCAGGAGCAGTTTGAGAGATGGGGATTTTAGCCAGAAGTCCAGAGGATCTGAGGTTGTGCTTTTCAGCCCTGCAATGCCCCCAAGTCAGACGGGTGTCTAAGGAGACAGGCTCCTCTGCAGGCAGCCAGCTTGTCAAGATGAGAAGGACACTTCTGTAGGTGAGAACTGTAAGCACTGAACTGAATACCAGAATGCCTGGGGGAATGCCTGTGCATACCCAGGGAGAATCCTTTGTCTGCTGTCTGTCAACTCTTCAAAGTATCTGAAAACTTATACCCTACAATGCATTAAGGCTCTCATCCCCCATGGTAGGTGGTGGGTTTTTTATACAGAGTAAACCAAATAATGTATTTTACTTGGGGTTAGCACCCACCTACATACAATATTATGTTGCACCATAATTTAAGAAGCTTGTACTGCATAAAAACACCAAGAAACCCCAGAAACTCTGTTTTTTTCTGAGAAAATGATGGTATCCTCATCCTCTTTAGTTGCTTGGGTCATTCAGAAATTGCTTACAGTCAAGACTAGGTCAGACCCAGGAATTTCAGAACTGACTGAAAATGGAGTCTGGTTTGCAAGGCTGTTTCTAGTACAGGTCCCCTGATTAATCAAGGTAAGCATATTGGGATTTCTCTCTGCTGCTGGTTGCCTGTCTGCAGAGGTGTTGAAGTGGTTCAAAGTCTTGCCCTTCTGGTGAGCACAGCTTCAGTCAGCTGTGAAGTTCCAAAGTGACTGGGGGCCAACTGGGCAGGAATGTGACCTGAATAAGAACTCTTGTTTTATCTGGAAACAAGGCTAGGAATATAAAGGATAAAGTCACTGCCCACAGGAATTAAGGAGATGGGCTATTCCTTATTTGATTTGCTTTTTACTCACAGGGTATGTGTTTTCATATTAGGATGGTACTTACCATTGAATCTTATTTTCCCATCCCCTCCTGTTTTACTCCTTTAAGTCTCTCACAATTTGTTAATCCCAGTGCTCTTGTGAATTAACTGTGCACAAGACCCCTTTTACTGTTGAGTTTCCAGAGACATCCTTTCCTTCTCTAACTTTACTCTTTGCACCCCCTTACTCCTTCCTTGCCTGTACCCACCTCCTCCTCTTTTGGTTAACACCTCAGCTGGTTCTTCCAATTTTATCACAGCACTGGGGGACCAGCAAGTTGGCAAATGCATGAAACCACTTCACTGATGGCTCTTGCTATGTTTGCCAGTACCCAGCTGGAGAACTAAATGCTGCTAAGCCAGACACAGTCTAGTTTCATTGAACTGCATATTACTATGAGATCCAAACCACCCACTGCTCTCTGTGCTTCAGCTGGTTCGTTTCTCTGATGACTCTGAGAGCAGCTCTCGAGCTGGTTTTGCACACACTGCGTAGCCAAGAGGGGCAGGGGAGCTGAGGGTGATCAGATATCATGTTGTGCTGGCTCAGAATTAAAGGGAAGTCTTCTGTGGGAACACTTTTATTACTTACCTGGAGGTTTACAAGTGCTCTTGTAAAGGAGGAGGGAGGCTGGGTTCAGAAATAGCAGGTGCAGAAACTGGTAGCTTTCCACATGAGGAAGGCTGAATTTTACTTTTGCCTAACTATCAGTGATTTCTTCCTCCTCTGAGGTCAGCTATGCCATTTCTGCAGATCCAGATCCTAACCCGAGTCAAATCAGTGTCACCTTAATCAGGTGGGATGAAAAAATGTGTGCTCTAAGTCTGGCAATAATATATTAAAACTCCTGGTTACTGGCTCAGTATTTATTGCAAGCATTATTGGTTTAAATAATTAAAAAAAGAAAAGTCATGTGTTTTATTTTTACTTCTCTCACCACTTAGGAACCATTTAGGTCCATCAGCAGCTTGCTGCAGGGGGAATTTTCTGATGACTGCAGCATAGCAATAGCTGTTTGCTTTTGTCAGGCAAAAGACAAATAGCCCAGCTCGTGAGCTGTGGCTTCCAGGCCAGCTGTGTATTCTTCCAGAGAGATTACTGTTACTGTGCAGCTCACAGGGGACAGGATATTGAGCTGGTTTCTGGTACTTGCATTACAACTGACTCCTTGGGTTATGTGCTTCTGGGGGAGTTGGATCATGAGCTCCTCCTGCTTGGCTCATGAGTGTGCACGTTAATTTTGACTCTTCTTTAGTCTTGCAGCAGTTAAAAAATCAAAGTAATCTACCATTATAAAGGATGATTAACTGGCTGGGTTTTATTTC
Source organism: Pardalotus punctatus (assembly GCA_013400915.1). Lineage (NCBI taxonomy): Eukaryota > Metazoa > Chordata > Aves > Passeriformes > Pardalotidae > Pardalotus > Pardalotus punctatus. The sequence continues at coordinate 67,750 of VZTX01011476.1, forward strand.
TGCTAATTTACTTAATAAGTCTTCTAATTAGCAGGAAGATGGTAACAGCCAAAATGTGAGACAGTTCTTAATGCTTGTCTCTATATCCAGGAGTTTTGTCTCAGAAGCAGGAAAGTTCTTTATAACTGAACGCAACAGAATAGAGTTGGTTCAGCTGTTTCCTTGGTGTTTCATGAAGAGCACTTGGAGCTTGTTAGCAGGCAACCACCCATCAGGGAAGAGAGCCATGGAAAGAAATCTTACTTTTGCCCAAGATGTAGCTTCTTGTGTGATGTTTGCTGTGATTCCCCGATGACTTCTTTCTGCATTGAGGGCTCAGCAGGTGGTTTGGCTCTGTGGCACAAGCAGAGCAAGCTGAACACAGAGCTCTGTATCTACTTTGTCTAGGTCAGATCCTTTCCTCATTCTTCTCCACAATTTCTCTGTCCTTGAACGAGTCCCTTAACTTCTCTCTGCTTCCTCACTGGGAAGTTGCAAGGCTAAGTGACTTGCAAAGGTGGAGGCTGTTAAATCCTATATTAACGGGGATCATATACATGCATTATATAATGTGTCAATGTGAATTTTACCTATTCAGCTTGATTCATGTGCTAGTCGAGCTTCACTTCACCCAGTATATTCAGTTGCTTTAGAAGTGTTTCTAAAAATTGCTTTAGTGGTGTCTGCTTTAGGCTAGGTTTGTGCAAAGAACACTTTCTTAAGACCAAAAAGAGCTATTTACAGCAGCTCGAATATCAAGCCAGTGGGGTAAAAACTGTGTTTTGTATTTGAGGAGAATAGAAATTCCAACTCCCAGTCCCAGTGGGTTTATTGATAGAAGGTTTTGCCATCCTTTTTTGAATCTGTTCTGTCAGAATGTGATTGTTTTTTAACAGAAAAACTCACAAATATAGGCAGAGGAATGGAATAAAAAGTCTGAATGTTGGACAGTATACCTTTCAACTATATTTTTGGATGCCTGCTTTGGTAAAGGGCAATTATTTTGCTCCATGAGATTAAGCTAAACTGACAGAAAAGAGAGATAATTAATTCTAGTAAGGCAAAAATATGCAATGAGTTACAGTATACAGAGCATGAAAAGTGCATCTATGTATAGAAGCTCCTGAGTCTGAATCTTCATGCAGTCAGCTTCTTAGTAGGTCAAGTAGCACCTTCCTCTATTGGCCATAATAATCAACTGGCCTCTACAGAAATTCAAAGTGACGTTCACTCCATGTCTCCTTCAGACATTTATGAGTTCATTATCAGCATAATAAGACAGTAGAGCTCACATTGAACATCATGACCTCTGAGTAACACCTGACACATTTTGGCAAATAGTTATTGATTTCAGACCTAGGGAAGGAGGACATTTCTGATTCCACTCCTTTCTCCTACACTTGAAAAGCTTGTGTAGGTGGGTACAGCAGGGACTGTTCCTGCTGAGACCTCCTCCAAGTCTGAGCAGCAGCATTCAGTGCCTTAAGTCCCAGGCTGTCTCTTTTGGAGGTAGAACTACGTAGGAAGTCTGGGTAAAACCATCATTTGGTTTATCCACATCACTGGAATGATGTTTTGAATCCTCCCTTGATGGGTTTGTCATCACACAGTGTTTTTATTGTAGGGTCTGAGAGAGGTACATAATAAAATAAATATTTTGGCTGATTTGCCAGCCAGTGAGGTTATTCTTGGGGAGTGTAGAGAAGTACCTGATACTGTTGTGTACATAGCAGAGTGAGGTTGCTGGGGAAGTCATCTTGGTTTTCCTTAGGCTGTTCTTGGCAAGGGCTAGATAAGCATGAGTTACACTGGAAATGAGTCCAGCCAAGCTTCTAAGGAGGGGGTGGTTTGGTTTTGCTTCAGTGCTTTCCATCTTCTAACAGGACAACATCAGGGAAGCCTTTCTGGGCTTGTACGTGCTCCAAGCACCCTCCTTGTTAGACTCTTCTGTTTTCTCCTGCCAACTGGCTCAGCTTTTTTTAATTATCACCATGCTACGCTGTGGGCAGAATTATCCCTGTTACAGTCTCACTGAGCTCAGTGAAAAAATGAGACTGACTTTCTGGAAATGAATTTTCTGTCCAATCCGCCTGTATTCATTTCTTTCTCTTGCCTTTGTCCATGAGCTCACTCAAAAACAGCATGGTAAAGTCGGGAGTATTCTGGGACACTGGATTTGTGCAGCAGATGCCGTGGAAGGCACTTAATGCTGGATGGATTGTTTTCTCTAACCAGTGTGTACGTTAAGTACTAGGCTAAATCCTTTTGGATTAGATAAGTGAGAGGCAAAGAGAGTGTTTCTGGAGGATATTTTCCTCCCGTGCCCCTGATTTTTGTGTACTTACAATTTTGCTCTGAACTGGAATCAGTGTGTTTGGCACACTTGATCTTTTCAATCTATTTCAATTATTAAGATTTGAAGTAGCATCCCAAAAAAGTGCTGATTCCTTCAGAATGACACTGAGCAGTCAGCACAGCACTTTGTCACAGCTCTGTTTGCCAGCATGCTAAATGTTATTTATATCTCCTCTTATCTTTCCCAAGTCCTGGCTGGAGAAGAAATACAGCAGGCTGGGATCTGCAGACAGACGTCACATGAGCTCTGGCATTCCCATTCACATGTTGTGTGTCCTGTAATAGCAACAATGTCTCTTACACAAATGCTCTGACATTCCTAAAATCAACCATCTGGAACACTCATTCAGGGCATTCTGCCTTTCCCCTTGGGAAAAATCTTGGTCTTTTGCGAGAAGAGGTAAGGACACATCAAAGCTCCACATGTGCACTGGGGCTTGAGGCCAGTTCCAGCTTTGCAAAAAACAGTTTATTGTAAAATGTAGCGTTGGTCCCTGGCTAACAGGGAATAAGGAGTGTCCAAGTCTCTTCTGTTACCTTTGACACATCAACAAAATATCAGGAGAATTACAACTATTGCTACATGCTTTTGATTTTTTTTTTTAATGGGAAGAAGTACTGCTGGTGATTAATAAGATACAGGCTTGTGAGTTTACTTTGCTGAGAGTTTATTTCACTCTCCTCTCCATTTCTTCTGCTTTTCTAGACAGTTCTGACATGGTTCAATTTGCTGACAGGGACTTCAGCTGAGAGCTGATGTGTGCACTGTACAACATCCTGCGCTAGCTGCAGGATCAGGAATGAGTCTGTCCTTTCAACTTCAGTTCAGCTGAGGCTGGAAGCAGTGTAAAAGCAACTTATTTGCCTGCAGAGAGGACAGAAGGTCGGGTTTGTATCATGCTTCATCGCTTGCTCTCAGCTGAGGCACAGCTCAGACTCTTTCATTTCACAGCTGCAGGGTGAGCGTACAAACAGCAGCTCCTGCATGAAGGAGCAGAGAAACACGAAAGGTTAGGGCAAAAGCTGTTGTGTCCAAAGACACGGATCAAAATCTCCAAAGAACATCACCCACCTCTAGTCTTTACTCCACACACTCAGACAGACACATATGGGCACGTGCACTGACTGGGAGCCTTGATGCATGAATAAAAGGAACAAAAATCAATATGTTGCCCACATTAGGAAGATAATGGTGGGTTATACCTCTGGTGCTGGGATCACCTCTCTAGCGTGTAGTGAGCAGAGCTGTTACTAATGCTTTAGAGCAGTACAAATTATTAATATTTAAATATATATGCCTTTTCTGTTCCACTTTTCCTGAAGGCATGCTGTTATAGATCATGCTATCCCAGAGAGCGGTAAAGAAATACAAGACACTGAGTGTCATGTTGATGTCTTTTTCTTTTGTTAATACAGTTTCTTTTAGTCTTCCCTATCATAGCATTGCTGGTAGAAGTGCCATGCTGTCTTTGCAAAAATTCTGAGATGGAAAAACTGACATCAAGAAAAGGAATTTATATCAGATAATGCTGTCTCTCTGACTTGCCTGCTTGCCAGAGCTCTCCACTCTCTGGACTGGGAAGTTAATTTCTGCACAGCAAATGCAGAATCAAAGGAAAGGGGTTTTGAAAGTTTGTTCTCATGGTTTTGGGCTTCTGCCTTGTTCTAATAATAGCTTTTTTAAGAAGTCACTGCTGCTTTCAGGATATTTGGGACTTGCCGGACTTTGAATGAAAAGTCAATGAGTAATGGGAATAGTAAAATTTACTCACTCTACAAATGCATTTATGTAGTTGGACACTGTCCCACTTTAAGACAGTGGACAGGGTTGCAAACATGGATGGTGTCTGGTCCCTGCAGGGCTGTGTGCAGCAGGCTGTACGTAAATCAATGAGCCCATTTATAACCAGCACCATAAGATAGTTACCAGAAAGTCCTCTCATGAATGATGTGCACTTTTTTGCTTATAGTGATCTGTAGCAGTACTGTCATAATGGAGAGGACTGTCTGTACAATATAGATCATACCACCCTTCATAAATACAGAAACTGGTGAAGAAACTCACTCCAAACTCTGAAATGTGCAAATACCAATAGTGACTTCCTTTATGAAGGACAATAACAGGCTGTTAGGGGTAAGCACATTAGTTTTATGTGGTATGAGATGAAAGAGCAGAGAGGAGGTTAAGGAGCTGGAAGATTTTCTCTGTCAGTTCTCAAGGCAGAGCAGGTACAGCAGAAGCAGACGAGCCACGTTGTAGTGTCTCTACGGGCAGTGGTTGAAGACACTGTATTTAAAACCTGATCCAAAGACCACAGAAACCACCATAAAGATTTTACTTGCCTTCAGTTGTTTCCTCTTGTGCAGGAAGAGCGATTTCTCAATAGCACAAATAAACTGAAGCGCCGCATTCCTGTGTAATTACAGGGGCACCCGGGTGTCCATGTTGGCCTTCTGTGTCTGAAAATCTTCTTCAGCAGTGTTATCACCTGGGGGGCTGGGGCACTGCCCTGGGCTTTCCTTGTCCATGTATGAGTTCCCAGGGGGATGGTATGACTGTTCTGCTGCCTCCTCATGCCAGCTCACTCCTGCCACATCCATGTGGCCACACTGTGACTGTGTTGCAAGGGTGCAGCAGCTGGGAGGGAGTGCTTGGCAAACGCTGCTTTCTCTGCTGCTGTAGCCATGCAGAGATTAATTTGCTTCATCCTGAATTGAATCAGTTGCTCGTTATACGTAATTGATTATTTTCCTTGAATCATCAAATTTCTTAAACTTTGGGTTTACAAACAACTTCTTAAATGCCAGACTTAGAGATATTAAAAAGCACTATTAGGTTTCATTATTTATTAGACAGGTTTTCTCTGAAAGGTGTTGTCTCTGAACCAGCACTAGTCCCACTTCAGCACGTCGTTGTCCTGCAGAGACGTTTGGCAAGCAGAGCATTTGTGTGCTGTCCGGCTGTGGTGGCAGGGAGGGCTTGGGGGGGCAGCGAGAGGGAGCAGGGCAGGGGGGCCGGGGCACATCCCAGCGTGGGTTTCTGGGACACATCCCAGCGTGGGTTTCTGGGACACATCCCAGTGTGGGTTTCTGGGGCACATCCCAGCGTGGGTTTCTGGGACGCTCAGTTGCCTTCTGTGAGGAACAGTGATAACTGCTCAGTAGTTTCTGCCATCGCAGCTCAACTGTATGCAGGGGGATTAAAACCAATAAATAATCAGTTGTATGTTTTTTCTAACATAACCCTATCGAAAACGTAAGTAGGAAAAGGTGACTGGTAATTAACACATGGGTAAGAACAGTTGTGTTTGAGCAAACAAAGGTCCTGGAATTCAAATTCTTGATCTCTGCGGATGGTTTGGTAATACATAGAATGCCTAGAGAATAATAAAAGAAATAGATCAGTACTCAAAATGCAGAGATTTCTGCTACTGAAAACTCATGTTTTCTGTTTATCTTCATTTTCTTTTTAAGAATTCCAGATATATCTACCTTTTTACTGCCTATGAGTATCACATACTTCCATACACCCATTCACGATGACTCTCATATTACTGTTTTTAGAGATAGTAAGTATTCTCTTAAGAAGTATATTTAGTTAACACTGTTTTACCCTTGTGTGCATTATGGTGTTTTAAGAATATTGAATTTGAATGCTCCTTCAGCGTTGTGAGATCTTTCTGTGACTCCTTGCAGTCACATTTAGATTTAATTACCTGAAATAACTTTCTATCTTTACCAAACTAATCAAGCAAGTTTCTTATTCAAGTCACTTAATTGTGTGACTGTGAGGCAATTTAGTTTTGAGACAGACACTTTGAATGTGTTTATGTTTTGAGTACAAATATAGATTTTCATGCTGTTACTATTCTGCTAATGACGGTATAGCATTGCTAACTATTTCCTTTTTTCGTACTTAAATGTTTGAATAAAATGACCAAGGCTAAAGTCCAGGACTTTTAGAAGTGTGTTTACACCTGTGGATAATGGGGAGAGTAACATCCTGTGTCCACTGTCAGAGTTCACAGGTGTGCACAGGGACAACACAGTCTACTCAAACTCACCATTTCTTTCTGTTCTTGTTACTTAATGCAGTTTTTGAATTTAGAGATGAATGCGTATTTCCTCTGGAAATTAGAAGACAATACTGAAAGCGCATTTATTTTAGATATTTAAGGACAGAAATTAAGTTGTAGTATTGCTTTTTACATCCATAACTTTAGATGACTATAATTCAATATGCTGAAGTGATCTAAATATTGTGTCTGATTGTGGCAGTAAGAGGGGATTTGGCAATAGTTGACAATAGAGTTGTTTGCTAAGTATTTGCCTTGGTAAAATTGATCAAAAGAGGAAAAAACAAAACACAAAAACAATGCTGGGAGAGCAATCACAAATTAACCTCACAGGGTGAACTTGGTAACTACTTGAAAGTAGTTTTTAATTCTTTATGAATTATAAAGAACAGAGAAGGCTTGTTTAAATCATAAAGAAAGCAAAATCTCCTCTCTGTAATGATGCAATAAAATGTGAGTAATAAAGCATTAGTAATTTCTAATTACTCACGGACTGTCACCTTGAAATGGTTTCAGCAAGTACAGGGGTTGGATAAAAAAGGCAAACTCTTTGGGGGATGAACATCTTTAAAGGGAACTCATACAGGAGGAAAGAACTAGTATAAAATCAAGAAAATTGAATGGAAGGATGCCCCTCGTGTTTTATAGCCGCCTGTAGGAGCTGTGGGATGTTCAGAGTATGTATCCTGAGAGCAGCCGTCCATCAAGCCATTTGTTTCACATGAAGGGTTCACTCCAGACACGGTACCTTGTACCCCAAACACTCCCCAGTTTGTTTGATACAAAGTACTTAGCTTTGTCGTGGGTGAAACCTCTGAATATTTAACAGCTCCTGTTGGTAAAAACCTGCTTTGTTCTTCCCTGGGGCTCTGTTTGAGGGGCTGTGCCCACTGTGGGGCTGCCTGGAGCTGAGCTGTGCGGCAGGGCTGGGTCACAGATGCGTGACATGAGTTTGTGCCACCGTGTGAGTTCCCTGAAGCTGAAATCTGCATATATTATAGCTCTGGGCTTTCTTTGGCTTTGCATTGTAAGGGAGGTTGCGACCTGAGCAAACCCAGGAAGGATTGCTTCAGACCATCAAGTTCTTTTTCACTTGATGTGAGAACAAATCCATTTTCTAGGATATGAAGTTAATTCCCTAAGTCACTGTCTCTGCTTTGTCCTTTTCGATTACTTCATTTGAAAGTCAGTAGCTATATTAAATAAACTCCTATTAAAGGTTTGGAATGTCTCCTTTCTAGCACATCCCCAGGGAAAATTGTTTGAGAGAAATAGAGAGAAAATGACTTGGCAGCACTAATTCACCATTAGCTACCAATTATATTTGTGGATGGTCAATATCATACCAGAAATAATGCAGGATGACTTAATTATCTGCCTCATGATGCTGGCCTGCTTCCCTTTCTGGTTTGCCCACTTAAGAGCATAAAACAAGCAGAGAAGAGAGGAAGATACTAGCCAGCTTATTTTATGGTTTGGGGTTCTTTTAACATTGAATACTTTACCTTAACAAGTGGAACTTCATTTTGCCCTTCAGGCCTGGTGCAAACCACAGGCATTGCCTATCCAGAGGCCTTTTGACCCATATGAGACAGGTTTGTTTCTCTTAGCCTGGTTTGTAGATGGTGCTTTTGGCAGTGATGGCAGAGGATGAAAATGAACCAAGGGAACCTCATCCCTGTTTATCCCCAGTACCTCACCTGAACTGCTCCTGCATGTGCAGGACTGCAAGCAACTAAGCTTGCTTGACTGGACAAAGCCATGATTCAGTAGTCAGTGTAAATAAGAGCAGGATTAAATTATCACTGTGACATGGCACTGGCCACAGTTCATTTTCAGGGCTAAGCTTCATGTCAGCTAACTCTCAGGTCTGACATGCACTTGGCACTGCGTTAAGTTGAAAGGGATAACCCAGCTGTGACCCTTTGCACTGCTTCTCCCTGTGCCACAGAGCTCAATGGGCCACAAATCAGCTCCAGACAGGCTGTAATCTTTGGCCTGGAATATGAGTGTGAGTCAAAATTGAATGTGATTTGCCTTCAAGTGCAGGACTCAGGAAGGCAGTGGTTTGGGAGTGGGTTTGTGTGCTGGTCTCCGTGGGGAATGTGTCAGCAGGGAAAGAAAATATCTCAGGAATGGCAGTTTAATCCACTGCCAATTGCATGGCATTTTAGATGGCAGGCCAGGGAGTTTCAGTAGGAAAATTAGAGGTTCCCTGCATATGGACTTCCATTATGTATCTTAGTTAAGAATAAATATGTGTTTCTTCTCTTCTACAGAAAAGAGTTTAGGGTTTTCAGCTAGCTGTAGTTCAAGAACATTTAAATCACCTAATCTTTCACGAAAGTAGTTACATGAGTGCTCACCCTGGTATCAAGGGCTGTGCTTTAGAGCGTTGATGCCCACAGGATTAAAATGAATGTTTTACTGTTTTTAATTTTGCCCATAAATATGAAAGAGCTGTCTTACTCAATTACTGTATTCATACTACAATGACTCCATTAATTTGTCTTTTTCCCAGATGTGAAAAAAGCAGACCACCCCTGTTTTTTACATATGTAATAAGAAGCAGTGAGAAATGCAATCATGTTCCTTTTTGTATTTTTGGTCTGAATATTGGCTGTTTGCCCAGTAGCTTTTCATGCAACTACTTGTTTATTAGTCTGATTCAGTTGCAGTTTCTTTGCAGATGACATAAAGAGAGTTACATGCAGAACAGAGAATTTAAGGTAATTTCAGATAATACAGCAGTTCCCTAATCCTGATAACTTTATAATTTCACAATAACTTTATCATTTCACAACTAAAGGATTTTAGCTTTTACTATTCTTTCTTTATACTGTATCTGTGTTGTTTTTTTTTTTAAAAGGCATATAAAGAGTAGAGAAAATAAATAGACATGTGGAAACTTAAAGCTTATTGAGGACAGAAAGATGCATGATACATTAATAGTGGTGAATTTTTACAGGAGCAAATACAAGTTTTCCAGTTATATTTCCAGTTACATTTTCCAGGTATACATGGAGGACATTGGTTATATGACAAAAAAAAAGGCTTTTAATTCAGAAGTTGCTTGTAAGGTGTTTAGTTTAATCCACACATGACCAGCCAGAGGAAGATTATGCAGTGAGCATTGGCCTTTCAGGACTGCTTGAGCAAAGGCTCAGGCTGGAGTCAGGACACCAATTGTTGAAGTGGCTCAGGTCTGCATGGGCACACTGCCTCCACCCCATCAGCTTTCATTTCCCCTTTGACCTTGGCTATATCTTTTCTACTTAAGATGTTGATGCATTATGAGTCAGATTCCCTTTGATGAAGTGCTTTTGCTATGCAAGCATGATCTCTGCTTCTGAAATAATATTTCATTAAATCTGTCTGGGTGAGACGCCTCTCTCAGACTTCTAATTTAGGAGCCATTTGAGACAAGCAGATGCTTTTTTTTTTTTCCTCCAGTATCAATATCAATGATTTTTAATTGGAGCTGAATTTTCAATGCAATCAGAGAAATATTTTAATTTGCTTTGCAGTGTAGTCTCCTCCTTATGGTGTATTAATGTTGCTGAAGTAACTACTCTTGAAACAGGCTCCCCATCCAGGGGGAGGGAGGGGCCCTGCTGTGATGAGTATCCTTTGGCCCCTGCTATGAGGATGAGTATCAAGAAGCCCCTGGGCTTCAGGTGCAAGGGAGGCTGGTGGTGGTGTTTGTTTTCCCCTGGTGAATTTAGACTTACTGTTACCCAATGAAATCCTAAAGGGATAGTGAAAAAGATGACATTATCATCAGCCGTGTGTTGTGCTGGAATGGTCGGGGGCTGTCAGTGAGGAAGGGACTTGCTAATGAGCAGTGAAAGGAGAAGCAAACAGAGGGTGCTCTCTCCATTCTTAAAACTAGGTCAGTCCTCATTAGGCAGCATTTTCATATGTCACATAACAGATAAACCCCAGAGTGCAATACTTCTCTTCTGAATATAAATGGACTTGTGTTAGCTCTGTCAATGTGAGAACCTACTCTGGACCGCACTCTTATTTTAGCACTAATGTTTGCCCAGCTCCTGCAAAATGCTGGACATTAACTCATTGGAGAAGTTTATGGTTTGCTTTCAATTTACTGTCTCAAGCACTGCAATCCTGATTAGCTTTTGCAACAAACATGTGCAAATTATGCTGTGAGTGTTTCAAATGGCATTTTCATGCTCATAGCTCCTGGCTGCTAATCAACATGCAGAAATGCCCTAACATTTAGAAAGCTTTGGCAAACTTCACCAGAATGACTTGCTAAGAGCAAACTGCAACATTAAAGCTTCATTTCACTGGAGCTGCAGGGTTTCATGTGCCCATTCAGATTTGACATGACCCCTTCAGAGCTGAAGTTGCACCTGCTCCTAAGATGCAGACTTTTCATCATGTGCTGGTTTTGTTCATGTAGTTCACTTGAGAGTAACCCCCTGGAGTGATCTTGAGGAGTGAAATGTCAGTAAGGCTGGGATCCTTATGCTTTTAAGCCAGTAGCTATAGAGCTAGCATCTAATGTGTTTGTCTTCCTGTGTACTTGTTTGTTTAGGGTTTTTTTAAAACTACTGGTAAAAGTGAGGTCTTGATTATGTTTGGAACGCTTTTAATCTCATCTGCTCGCCATTTTGATCACATTTGGTCACTGAATAAAGAGAAAGCATATCTTTAAAAAAAATTCCCACTTACAGATTCAAATATTTCTTTACTGTCAAAATACCAATTGAAAAACCTCAGAACTCAAAAATACAGGCTTGATAAAATTTCCCGTTTCAAAATACCCTGCAGCTCTACATCGACTTCTCACAGACCTGTAGAGAAAAGACCACAAATAATTGAGTAGTAAATATATCTGGATTGGCTACTGACATTAAAATATTAGTCTATAATTTACAACTTTCAGTGTGCAGTCAGTCCGTAGTAGTTTGAGAGCATGAATTACAGTGCTGTGATTTGTTCCAGCTTTTCTTCTGGGGCCATGGCTGAGAGGTCGCTATGTACTAGCCTTAAGTTATTCTTCTGTCATTCATTGCTTGCAATATGTTACTGAAATATTTGATATTGTTATATTTACCAAGGCACCATGTCTCAAAACAGCCACCTGAAAATAAGAATTTAAGCGGGGAAATACAGAAGCAGAAATGAATCTTCTCTCAGTAGCCCAAGGCTGAAAACATTTGAGGACTCGAAGGAGAGTTCTCTGCACTGTTGGTCATTGCAGCAGCTCTCGGGTGCCCTGGCTGAGAATTGGACACCTCTGTGCTAGGCCTGTACTCACACATGTACAAGGTGCTCTTCCTTCAGCCTTGCCCTCAGAATCCTCAGCCTTTTGTTCACAGTTTGTGATGCTGCCTCGGGGCTTACCTCCCACCAGGTTCTCAGGCACATGGAAGGCAGAAAGAGACACAAAAGCCCAGGCAGGTCCCTATTGATGATATTGCTGCTGCTGCTGTTACTGCATTTACTTGTCAAGTGCCAGCAGATTTCTTGATACTGTACAGGAGGGAGGTGGATGTTTCCTGTTGTCTTGAGTTTAAAATCTAAGTGCCACCTCTGTGAGCAGTACAGCCTTTGTTGATGCTTTCAGCTGTTTTTTGTAGTCGACTAACAGCACTAACAGCAAAAACCATTGCAGCATCTGATCCTTGCCAGGCAACTGGATACTAATGCATTGCAACACTGAGGAAAAGAAAACTTACAGGCATGATATTAGCTTGCTTTTTAAACTTGGGGCTGATCGGAAAGCATTCTCCTGGGAAGTGTTTGACATGGTGGATTTGAAAGAAGAGAGAGTAAAGCTGGATTTGAGTAAAGAGGTGAGAGCTGGTGTGTGGAGCATGGAAGGAAGTGAATGATAAGAGGCAACTTTGGAAGAAAGCTGGAGAGGAAAGTCTGGTTAGAGAAGAGGCTTGTTTTGCCGAAGAAAGTGGGTTGTAATTCATGTATGACCCATAGGCTGGCTCACAAAATAAAGGAAGTCTTGAAAAGTAAGGAATGTTAATGGAGGAAGCTGAGCCATTATGCTTCTTTGAGCCTTTGAAAAATATCTTGCTGCATGAGTACCAGATTCTTTCCAGAATGAATAATTCTGTTTCCCCCAAAAGCCTCAGCTGTGCCTGCATTGCATGGGAAGCCATGGCTGCCCCACCTGGTCAGCTCTTCACTGTTCCTCCACAGGACAAGCTCTGTACCAGCAGTGCTCTTGCCTACAATATGCTTCCTTTTGGCTCTGGGGCATTCCCAACAGCACTGTAAATAATGCATCATAATGTCCATCTTCATCATAGCAGACACAGTGGAAAGATACTTGAGGAAACTGTAAACTTGCTTTTTTTTCCTTGTGGATCTTTCCAAATGCATCTGAGACTCACGTGAATGTTTCTTCTCCTATGTGTACATAGACATTAAGGTGGGGTATCATATTCACCACTACTTTTGAATATGGGGAATGGAGCTGATTATGTTTCAGACCTTAGGAAAGGTTTGATCTGATTTCACTCACCGACTGTTGCTGGGTTTGTTCCTGTGCAGTTCTGTAGGTGAAAACAGAGTCAGCAAAGGATGGCATTAAATCAACTGTAAGGACCTTTACTGGGCTTTTAAGAGCTTGGGAACAGTTTTTCTGCAGTGTAATTCAGCCCCATTTTACACAATATGTTTGGAAATAATTTACTCCTTTGTGTTCCAGGACTTGGAAATCACATCCTTGGGTCCTGCTCCAGTACATAATGATCTGCAGTTATTCCAGACAGGACAGCTTATACCTGCAGAAAACTTATCTGCATTAACTTCATTAAAAAAAACAAACAAAAAACAACTAAACAAAAGAACAAAAACCAAACAACAACTACTACTTTCAAAAATTCAGGAAATGTAAAGCTTTGTATTATCAGGTAGTACTCTTACTATTTTTTATAGCAGCCTTCATTTAAATTCCATTTGAATGTGCTTTATTTGAGGAATACTACAAACTAAGGTGTAGAATATGACATTGATTATACATGTAGGGAGAACCTGAAAAACTTAAGAATGTGGGCCTTGCCCTAGGCCAGCACAGGGTCCGTTCAGCCGTGGGTGATTCCGAAGCTCTGGACCCAGTATTGAGTGTAATCCTTGTTGTGCAGTGACCTCTAGAGCTGGAGGGATGGCAGAGGCTGCTCTGAGGCTCTGCTGCCCTGTGACTGGCATCTGCAAGTGCAACCCACATGTCAGAAGCAATCTGCCTAACTGGTGCAGAGAAACTCAAGGGCTTCCAGAAAAAGTTAAACTTGTAACAACCTGTCCCCCTTTTGTTATGAATGACAATCATGAGATAGTTTACATGTGCCAGTGACATCAGTGTTGTAAAAATACCACAGATACATTCTTGATAAACCTGACAAAAGGAACCAAGAAAAGTACAATGACTGCAAACTTCTGTGTGTGCAACACGGAATTCCTGGCACAGTTATTCCAGATTAGCTGCAAGTTGTTTTACTCAAAATTATTTCTACTTATTGTTCGATTTTCTTTGTTATGGCTTCTCTTATTTCCTGTGCAAAGGTTCCAGATCATGTCTTCTGGTGGGGATTAGTGCTGCTGATAAGCAGAGATTTGTCAAATAGAAAATCCCCCTGTCCAGAGGTGGTGGTTACATACACTATGACACAGTATTAGGCATAAAATGGTTTAAAATGAGAGCCCTGTTGCACTGAGTGCTGCTGTATACTCTGGAACATCATCCCTGCTCCAAGGAGCATCTATTTAATACTGTCCCATGTAGGGACACCAACTGGTGGAGGAAGAGTATTCTTCTTTCTCTGCAAGATGGGCAGGGAACAGCTTGGCCAGATCATGCTGGAAGTTTGGGGAAAATACAGTTTTTAATCGAGCTGGTAAACTCATCAGGGTTGGTAACCTCAGCATTGTCCTCTCTCTCAAACATTACATTTGAAATTCTCCAGAGTTACAAGGTTGTTGTAAATTAAGCCAGGAAAGACTAATGAGATCCTCAAAGAATTTCCAGTATATCCAAGTGAGGTGTAATTATGTTATGTTTGTGGATTAAGCTTCTCTGTTCTGGGCTAACATAGTCACAGAGTTCCTGGTTACAGCAAAAAGAGTTTAGAGTGTTACAAGCAATCCCTGCAGTAATGGCCTGACTTTCCTGTACCACTGCTTCCAGCTGTTCTGTCCTCTTGGCCCACACACAAACCCCTCTGTCAAAAGGTCTGATGATGTTTGGCCACAAATATGCTTCTCCAAATAGGTGACTTGACTAAAACCTGACTTTTGCTTCCTCCTTTCTTGTTACCCATTTTGCATGGTGCTAGTGGCACTTCAGTGCCTTTCCACATTTCACCATACACAGAAAAGCAGCCAAGCTCTCCACAGTTCAGATGCAGCAGATACGGGAATCACAACCAAGGGCAGGCAATCCTAACGGGGCAGCCGTGGGACACAGCACAGCCTGTGAGGTAGGGCTGTGTGCTGGGGCTGCTTACACCTGGCTTGGGCTGGTGTTCTCAGGCACTTGTGCCTGTCAGACAACATTAGCTGTGAGCAGCTGCTTCCTAACATCTTTCAAATCTCTTTGGAGCAAAGCCTAGAAGTTCAGTAACAGAGAGACAAATGGCACTTAGAATGGCAATCCTGCTGTTCAGTGCTTCTCTCTGAATGATTAAAACCCAATCTTGATATGCTGTTAGTTAGCACTGACAGAGGAAAAAGGAAACTGGCCTCCCTATGGGACATTTATTCATCAAGTGAAAACATGTCCCTTTATTTTACGGATGATCTATCTGGAGCGTGTGACAGGGTGTGTGCTATGGATGCTGTACAATCAATGGGCACCACAGAATGTGAGTGGGCTCTGCCAAAAGGCTCCAGACTGTGGGTTGCTTCCCCAAGAGCAGCCTTGTAAGCTTTGTAAGATACACACAGATTTACAGGATGCTGTGGAGTGAGCCTGGTTCTTGTCTTTCCAAAGCTGGAACAATTACTGTTTCAACACAAACACTAATTGGTTTTTGCTTCCAACAAGATTTGCTTTAAAACATGTTGTAAAAAACCCAAAAGAAGTAGCAAAATGGAAGCAAAATAGAAATCAAAGGTGTTACTTGACATGTATCAAATGTTGCCTACTTCTGCAGAGCTCCAAGCATGCTCAGTACATCTCTCAATTTTTCATTCCCCAGAATGAAAAGAGCGTATTTTTCACAGAGCAAATATAGCAAGTAAGCAAGGAGAAGGTCTGGTGAAGCAAATGCTTGATATAGTCAAGGGCTCAATTATGCATCAGTGGATCCAATTTATAGAGTAGAGAGCATCGGTCTTGGACAAAGTCAGTCTCCACACAGCATTAAAGTACACGCTGACAGAATGAATTAAGTAGAGTGCTAGCCAGAAGTCACTTCTTCCAAAACGTAATTTGATTCAGTCCTACAGAAATTAGACTCCAGAAGTGGAATATTTACATCTCTTGCTTGAAATCACACGGAATGTGCAGAAAAAAACAACCCCAAACATGTTTATTATTGGCTGGCTTGTTTTGTGGTGAAAACTTTTCCTTGGATACAAGCGTATCCCTTCAGAAGTAACTGAGTTAGAAGACACCTCTGTACACTTGGTTTACAGAATCTAAGCATATTGGGCTGTGTCAGTGATAAATTTTTCCCAGATGTGTTTTGATACAAGTGAGCAGTTTGTGTGACATTTGGATAATGCAGGTGGTACATAGGACTAAAAAGCATCACAAGCCATCTTCATCTGCTTCGCTTCATTACAGGACCAAGAAAATTTTATTTGTGAGAGTGATCAAGTTGATCCTTGTGCTCTTGGTACTTACGTGCACTGCTTTAACGCACAGAGCATCAAGCATCACAAATTATAAAAGAACAGTGTTGAAGGCTCAGAATGAGGTCAGTTGCGTTTCTCTTTGTGTGACAGTAAAAGCTCTTGTATGACTGTGGTCTGCCTTTATGTGGCCCTCGGAACCCGATACACCTTATCCTCTGTTGTTGCAGACAACCAAATCCTGGCTTTCAAACATTCCTCTATGGCCTTGTGCATCTGAACAGGTTTGTTCAGGTTTGTTCCCATTACTTCTGTTGGAAGGAGGATTGTCTTTCAGAACCACCTGTCGGATTTGGAGATATTTGCTTTTCTATTGGAAAAGCTTTTATAGAAGCAGAATGCATCAAGCAGCCAAAACTAGAAGGTTTTTGCTTCAAATGCAGAGGAGTAGAGAGTTGCAATCAAACTCTGTCTTAGCCCTTCAGTTTGACTGGGGCCTTGAAATTCCGCCTCAGATCCTGGATGATGAAACCCTGGTTTGCTTCCAAAAGAAGGGAAATTATGCATTTATCTCCGGTGTGTTCTGCTAGAAAAGCTGCCATCAGTTTCTATTAACTGACACAGAGGTGAGCAGACACAGAGTGAGCTGTGGTAAAGGACTCCGTGTTCTGTGGCCATTCACAAGCCTCCCCACCCATATATAAAAGGCTTGGAGGTGGTTTGGATCTTCTCCAAAACACAGGGCCTCATCTTCTTCCCCCAGCTTCATCCCACTAATGAGTTAGCAGCTCCACCTGGGGTTGGTAACAGTGTGTTGACATCAGACCTCATTTTTCTGTGGCCTGAGCAATCTGCTTGGCACATGATCCGAGGGTCAGGTTATTGCAGTGAGCTGTACAGTGTGTTTTGTAGATATTTTTCCCTCAGTTGTTGGCAGGGCCCCAGGCTACTGCGGCTCACTCCATTGACTCTTTCACTTGCATTTCCAATTTTCTTCGCATGAAAGCTCAATCTATCACAGGCAGCCTTTCCACTGGCCATTAATTCTCACTGACTGGCTGATTGACTGGGCTCCCATGTGGCATCACTTTTGGAAGTTAATAGGATTACTAGAAATACAAGAATGGTGACTTTAGAAAAAAAAAAAAAAGAAAGGAAGGAAGAAGGTGATAGCCAATTTGTCAGGATTCATACAGTGAGTGAGTTCACCTCCTCTGAGTTATCCAAAATTGCATTTGACTGGTGGCAGCCTTAATGGACCAATTGTCATTTTGATTGACAACTCTACAGCAGAGTATAATGAAGATGGTTTAAATTAAATGAAGTTGCAGTGACAGTGGTGGCTCAGGGCTGTCAGCAGGGTACATCCAAACTGCAGAGCAAGTGTGGGCCCAAGGCTGTGCTTGAGCCCAGCCTTGCCAGCCATTCCTCACTCCCTGCACGAGACAGACCCAGGGCTTCTCTCAGGGCATCCTGGGCTGAATGTCTGCCTGCAGTGGGGAGCAGGACAGGGCTATCGTGCACTGAGCTCTCTGTGTTTAGTCTGCTCTGCAAAAGGCTTCGTGTCCCTGGGGAGTCCTGCACCATGGCAGACAGGCCTGGAAGGCAGAGCGAGTGTGTCTGCTCCTGCCATACAGCCCAAGTGGCAGGCTTACACTGACAACAGTGAAAGATAAGGATTTACTGTGATACAGGCCATGCTTTAGTCTACACAACAGTCTAAAGCACTCCTTCATGCTGTGTTCTTGTTACCTTTAGACTAAAGAACTAAAAAGCTGTGTAAAGGGCAAGGATGTTTCCCATTGCTTTTCTCTTCTGATTGGCAATTGTAGTTTGTATCAATTTCTTTTTTACTGGATACTGAGGAAGACTGAGAAGCAGAGAAGGCTGACAATGTCTTCTACCTTGGATTGAAAGGAAACTTAATTCCTGTTTCTCCCTCAATTTCCCTTCAGCTCCTCCTTCTCCCAGTGTCCCATTTCTTCTTTTCCCTTCCTGTAAAGAGCGGGGTTGGGTACTGTAGACAAATCTGGTTACTGGTTCTCTCTGCTTGCTTCATTCTGTTAGGAGTCTAAAGAAGGTGAGAAGTGGGGAGGTGGTCTCCAAGGAGGGGATATATGAAGTGGTTATGAAGGGAAGATGTTACAAAGTAAGCTTCTTGTCAAAAGGTTTGGCAAGAGTGATAGTGCCTCCTGT
The DNA here is from genome assembly GCA_013400915.1 of Pardalotus punctatus. Classification (NCBI taxonomy): domain Eukaryota; kingdom Metazoa; phylum Chordata; class Aves; order Passeriformes; family Pardalotidae; genus Pardalotus; species Pardalotus punctatus. The sequence goes on from VZTX01011476.1 coordinate 86,139, forward strand.
TATATTTGACTTCCATAAGGTTCTTCCTAACATTTCAGGTACTCAAAATATTCAGACATTTCTGCTTTCTTTTTCTAACTCTGTGTGCTGCAGTTCTCTCTCAAGGCAAGAAGTTCTTCAGAATCTGGTCTTCAGCTGCTGAATTGGTGTTGGTTTGTTTTTCTTCCCTTGGGTTATAACCTCGTTTGAAGTGATTGTGGGGCTCCGTATTGCTTGGCAGTAATTTGGGTGTGGTACACAGTCCACATCAAACTCCTCCCTGTGGCGAACACTTGGGAGATCTTGTCCTTTTGGTAACATTGGCATTAAGGCCAAAGAGGAAAGCTGAAAGACAATATTGCTCACAGCCCAAGAGGGATGTGGCTCTCTTGGGAGGTTCAAAGGGAGTGATTTGGGCAAGGGAAGCAGCATCTTGTCCTCTGTTGGGAATAAACAGAGGGAGAGTTGCCACTGCCTTCTTGTCCTCACAAAAACAGTCAGCAGCTTAATTTTTGATGGAGGGGAGAGAAGGTGGATTATTTCTTTCTCAGCCTTTACTGTCAAGCAAAGTGTTCTTTCAAGTTAGCATTACTTTCCTTTCTGTACCTGAAGGACATGTAGCCATCAGCTTTTTTTATCAGTAAGGCTGCTCTAATTCTCTCCTGATTTTCTGAAAACAGTTAAGTGTGATCCCTATGCTGCAACTTGTGCAATTCCAAAGGCAGCAGTATGTGTGAGATTTCCCACAGCCACATGAACAGAACTGTTTCCAGATCCATCTATTTGTGTAACTCCATATGCCAATCCCAGAGGCATATGCTCCCAAGCTTCTGAAATTGTGTATCCTCACATGTAAGAAGAAAAGTTGTCATGAGGATGACAGGTGCAATTTGAAGATGTGGATAAGCAGAACTTCTAAGACTGCTAGTGGTTGGGGATAATTTGGGAGCTGAATAGATCATTCCTCTCAGAACAGCACTCTTAGACTCTCTTGCATGCAAAGGTTTTTATACCAGGAATGAAGTCTATGTACTGGGCAAAAAACTGTTTGTTTATATTTTTACAAATACCTTTGAATGACTATTCGATAGTTGTGCAGCTCATAATTAGTCAAATTAAAATAGAATAAGACTGCCTTTTATCAAAATGGTTTCTTGTGCAGGAATAAGCTTTTCTGATTTAATCCTGTGCATACACACTGGGGTCACTTGCCTGTATACAAACAAAATCACCAAAATACCAAAGCTGCTTTGTGAGAAAAAGGCTCACACTCCATTTTGGAAGTTCTTCAGGTTTTAGTAGCAGTGCAGCCAGTCAGGTAGTTCTTGTGTAGATCCCCAGAGCCTTTCTTTTCTTCAGGGTCTGTTATCTAAATGCACTGAGGTAAATGCAAACAAACAACCTCATCTGCTGGAGTAGTAATAAAACTAAAGAAACTGTCATCTTTTACCATGCACAGCTCTCACAGGAACCCTATTCTTTTCATTTATGAATAGGCAGAAAAGGATGGATTTAGAAATAACATGTCAGCTGTGACAAAGTGAGAGAATCAAACACAGATGCTGAAACTGAGCTTCATTAATATTTTTATTAGGCTAAAGGGGCTTCATGTAAAAGTTTATATCGTTTCAGGGCAAAATGGGATTTATATGGTTTCCTCTTACACAGGAAAAACGAGTAAGCATTTAGTCTCGCTAAGTTAACAATAAAGACGGAAGGAAAGCTAAATCTCCAGACAAATAGTGTGCATTTGCTATCTGCAGATATGCGCATTGAGCTGAACAGGTTTCAGAGGCACAATTCAAAGAACAAAAAAGGTTATGTGGGGTGATGCATTCCCTTTACACACTGATTTTTCTCAACTGCATTTGAGGGGGAGGAAAATTCACATGTGCAAACCTAACTTGGGAAGGGAAAAAATGAGTGATCCTTCCAAACTGAAGTAAATGATATACTCAAAGCAGGTACTAGTCCAAGCCAAGCATGGAAAGTTACATGAGAGATTCAGAGATAGCCTGAAATTCCCATTTCTCTTGTGGACCAGCCCTAAGTGGGGAGTGCAGGTACCACGTTGTGCAGCACACGGCCCCTTCAGCCCCAGCTGTGCCTGCAGTGCAGCAAAGACGCCACAGCAGCTGGCACGGGGCAGTGCTGGTAACGCCAGAGCTTGGCACAGCCCTTCATCCACATGCTCAGCTACAGGCAGGGCTGGAGTTGCTCCGTGGATATTCCCAAACAGCAGCTGCAACCTGAGCAAAGCTCACCCAGTTGACAGTTGAACACTGTTCCCCTCCACTGCTCTATGTTTAGTTTGTATTTCGTTTATGCTGTCTTTCAGGACTAATTTTCATTGCCAAGGCAGTCTGTCTGAGGAACCTTCTTTCAGAGCAGTCAGAAACAGAGACACATAAGGAAACCCCTAACAAGACAGCAATTTATTTAATCAGTGTGTCTAACCACTGCACCAGTCTTGAAATGGATCACATTTTGGTTTCTGTACCATTTCTGTGTCCAGAAAATGGATGACGTTTTATTTGGTGTCTTGGATTTGTGTTTCCTTGGACCCTTATAATCCAGAAACCATAAAAGTTTACTTTACTTTTTCAGTAAACAGAAGGAAGGAAGTGATAACTCTGTGTTTGCCTTCCATTTCCTTGTGGAGGGGGAAGCAGCTGCAGATCTGAGTACAGTGCTCTAACTGTGCTGCTGCTGCTGATTGTATTATGTCTGAATATGCAAGTCTTGCAAGTTTTGTGTCTGCAGATCTTCTGGCTCTTTTTTATTTTTGCCTTGTTGGCCTTATGAAATGTATGTCAACAGTGTAAGAGGATTTTAAAAGGGCACATACTGCTTATTAAATATCTCCAAACACTAGCAGAAAAACAGTTTGCCTTGGCAATGAAGGCTGCTTCTACCAAGATAAATTTATTTGCTTTTAAAGCTGACAGAATGATTTGTTGGGGTCTGATATATGGTGATGACTTGTAGTTTGAGTTGCTCTTTAAACCCCCATGTGGGGTTTTTTATAAGAACCTTGAAATTTTTCTGAAATGGAAAGAGAGTTATGTTGAGAAGGGAATTTGTGTGCTTTACTTCTTTGGTAGAAAAAATATCCTGGACAAATCTGTTTCCTGTCAAATACTGAGATTTTCCAAGATCCCTCAAAAACTCTGCTTTCTTGAAAATAGAACAACAGTGAAGAATCTCACATTTAGAAAATAGCACAGTAAAAGGAAGTTCCCAGCTGTAACACATGCTAATAATATCTTGTATGGTTTTGAGCAATTCCTTATGAGGTCCTGAATCATATTATAAAATCGTCCACTAAGAATAATAGTACTAAAGATCTGAAGAGTTTATGAGCCATCTAAAAATCCGTGTCCACTTCTGTACCCAGTTTGACTGAGCCTCAGGGAGTGCTGGAAGGTTTTAGCTCAGTAGATGACAGGTCCTAGAAAGCTTCCCTAGCACATTTGGAAAAGGAACTATTGGAGACCAGAAAGCACTGAAGGTCCCAGATGGGCCACAAGTGACTGGAATGGTTGCTATTGGCTCATCCAGTGGAAATAGCTTTTCTTAGGCAGACTTTGCTCTTCCTGCCCCTGGTTTAAATCTAGAACTTCATTTGAATGGAAAGAGAGCAGGTGAGATGAAAAGGAGGCCTCATGGATTTACCCTGCAACTCTCTTTTTCTGCCAACCTTGTAAAGCTCAAGGCACGGTATCTGCCTGCAGGCTGCAGATTTGCTGGTGAGCTTCCACAGCTGGTTGTCTGCAGCAGGAGCTCTTGTTCTCCCTGGGCTCCTTCTGAGGGCTGCCCCATCTGCTGCAGGAACACTTGCCGTGATTGCATCTCTGATCTCGGTTCACACCATGCAGGTCCTGGCTCTAAGTTCAGTGGAGCTGTGCTTGACTCTGTCTTGGTGAGCAAGATCCAGACACTGCCTGTAGCTGCTTTTAGTTCAGCAAGCCTTGGAGAGCAGCTGCAGTTAACTGGCACCCAGCTGCTCCTGGAAGAGGGGAAGGAGTAGCAGAGCAGTTCCAGTCATTCAAAGATAAAATCAGCCCAGGAGATACTGCTTCTCAAAAACTTCAGAGTAGCAAGCAGCTGGATGCCTGACTCTTGGGAAATACAATTTCTGCTGTTCTTGTGTCACTGGGGCAGGACAGGGAAGAATCTATCACTTCATTGAGGCCATTCCTTTAACTGTCATTGTTTCCATGTCCAGTACTTCTGAATATGCCTTTTGTTCCCACAGCAGCTTGGATTAGCAGTGTCTTCCTTTAGGGAGCTTTTTAATGGCAAAAATAATTTTCTGGTTTGCTATTTTTGCTGTAGACATAATGTAAGCAGAAAATTATGGGGTTTGCTTGCCTGGAGTGAAACTTAACTTTAAAATTTTATTCAGTTACACAAAAGAAAATCCTGAATTCCATTTTTGCCTGCCCAGCCAGGAAAGTGCCGTTGTTAATTCTAGTAATTATGACATATTTTTTTAGTCTATCATTTTCGTTTAATCTAGTCTTTCCTCTTTTACTCCATAAGCTCTATACTGGGTAGAAAAAGGGACACGGGTAAGTCTTGTGCTTGAATGGAAATTTTTGTATGTGTGCATGTTCTCCCTCCCACCTGATACCCCACTTTTTCTTCATCTGAATTGCAGTGTGACCGATGATCTCACTTCTACCAAAGTCAACAGAAATGCTACTGTTGTCCTCCCTGTGCACACAGGGTAGGAATGGTCTATGTATTATTCTTTTTCTTCCACAGTTGTTCTTGTTCTGTTGTATCAAAATTTCCCTTGGGCCGTAACCATCAGGGAAAATAGCACTAACAGGATTTTTGGATGGGTAATCTGTGGCCACATCAGCTGAATGTGTCCTGATATGCTTCTCTGTGGCCCCAGTGACTTACAGCTCTATCCTCCTTGTCCTGCTTTCCCTCCCTTTCTCACTTCAAAATGAGAAGCCTCAAAGCACCCAAACTGTGCCTTGTGTGCAATAAGAAAAGGGTCAGGTTTGTTTAAGACCCTTTAGTCCAAGATCAGGGAGTCCTGTATGGGGGAGAGGGGTTTTCTGAGACCTTTGTGTGTTAACTAAGCTGTGGTGTAGAGCCCTGGGGCTGTACTGGCAGTGAGGGCAGGGGACACTGCCAGCTCTGTGTTACCTGGCATCCCCATGGAAGGCCTCTGTGTGCAGATCAGGAGAGTGATTCCTGTCCTCAGCCTCTCTGCCTGCCTGGACATGCATTCCCAGGCAGGAGCTGAGTGCCATGCAGTGCCTGAAGTAAAGGCTGCAGTTTCTCCTTGACTTGGACCAGGCTTCTGTGATTCTTCCCTCACAAGTTTCCGTTCCTGAACATACATTGGTCTGCTCTGAACTCACCACTCTGCCCTGCTGCAGTGTTTCCATTGACTTCACTGGAGCTGTTCCTGAGGGGAGTGGGCTCAGTGGCACCAAAGTAGCTCAGTCAGGTCAGCGGGTTTGCTCCAGGATTGTGACAACAGGACAGCATGAGCAGAACCCCTCCAGACTGTAAAGAGGCTTTATCTGCTGCTTTCTGTACCTGTCCTGTCAGCAGGCAGGCAGAGGCACTGCACTTCTTTCTCATATGCAGGCTTGGTCCTGAGTCTGGGTTTTGCTTCTCTCTTTTGCACAATCTCTGAAACATCCAGAGGCAGCTGCCAAAACCTAGGTCTCCTTAACTGGTAAATTACTTTGTTCCCGTTTTGCTCCTCATCATTTCCTGCAATTTCCTGTTCTTTTCTGATCTGTATTGCTGTCATCTTCTTTGTCTGATCTGTGTTGCTGTCACCTTCTCCACTTCTATTCTGAATAATCTGAGAAAAGTTAAAGTGTTTTTTCATTCTTAGATTTTTATGTAGTGGTTCCAGCTAGTGTGCAATAGAGCACTTGTGTGTCAAAAATAGACCGGCAGGAATATGAGCAATAAGTAGCAATGCTCATCAATGCTATGTGTTTTTCTACCATGAGAATCCTGTCTCCTAATTATTTTTCTTTCTTCAAAGTCAATTAGTTTAATGTGATAACAGGAATTTATGATGGTGCTGCCAAACCATATGTGTCTCAATCTCCACAGATTCCCAGCATTTTGTTAGGCACTGAGCAATGACAGATGTGTGACACTGAAAACATTATTCAAACCTCTTCCATTTTTCTGTATCTTTGGGCCAGGGTCCGTTTAAAAAAAAACATGGGCTACCAATAACAGTATGTTAATATGTCCTTTCTTCATCCTGCAAAGATTTCTGTGTGTTCTGGGGTTCAGATGCAAACAGGTCCATTAAACTTGCCTGGACTGATCACAAAGATGAGGAAAAACTTGAGAGTAAATCATGCAGGACTGGGACCTTAAGCCCGAGCAGAACACAAGGAAACAGCAACTGTAGTGCAGCCTAATCTGGGCAGTGTTCTTGAGTACAGGGTGCTTTATAGGAAATTATGACATATCCATAATGCCCCTTGTAGCTCCAAATTATCTGGAGGCATTTCTGTAGTGACAAACATTTTTCCTAATCTTCTTCCAGCCTGGGTTCTAATGATTGGGATCTGAGATTGAGCATGAGGTTTTGAACAGACATACCACTTACTCTGCAGATTGCTAGACCTGTGATACTGATGGATGTTATTATTTTGGCTGTGCTGCACCGTCAGCACTTCCCATACCACAGATTTTTGTATTGTGACCAAGATGTGCAGTGCCAGCTGAAACTGTTGGCAGCAGAATGGGACATATTTGTGATTTTTGGCACTTGTTCATGATGATTTGGGGCTGGGTTTGAGCATTCCAGCTGACCATCTTAGTAAAATATTCAGCTGGGACACGATTTGCAATTTTAAACTTTACATTCAACACTTTTTCTTTTTTTAATGAAGTAGTGACTACTCAGAAAGCTCAGAGCTGATGTCTGAAGCTGTCTAGGGTGTCTAGAAGAGAGCACTGGATGTGATGACTTGCAGGATTTGTGACAAGGTCTGGGCTTGAGTAACCTTGTCGACCAGGGAGTGCATTATTTATTTTTGCATGCCTTCTTGGGTTGTGTCTTAGCATATATATAGTATTCATATAGCAACTTCTCCCAGAAAGAGTTTGGAAGAGCAAACCGCAGTTCTGGAAAAATCATTCAAGCTTTGGTTGTGTTTCCTGTTTATGCACCTGCTGCAGATGTTTTATCTGAAAACACCCAAAGCATTTTCTTAGCAGCATTCACAATGCTGTCCTTCCAGACCTTTGCTGATGTTCTTTATCTCTGCTGATAGCGCTGCATCTGGGTACAGGCTGCATTTTATGGCTGGATGGAAGATTGTTATCTGGGCATTTATCATTTCACACAAATCTTCTCTCTGTAATCAGTGAAGTGAATGTAGCTTTTACAGGCACTGCTTTGTGTTAGCACCTCCGCCCCTTTATAGCATTTCAGATAACAGCTGTCCAAATTCTGCTCTATTTTGGGCCAGTGGAGGGTCCTGATACATTAATTGGAATCTGGTCTGAGACCAAAAAGGGGTAGAAGAATTAGGTTTGTTTTGAGCTCTGTCCATCCAACACTTCCCTCAGCAATGGCAGTATCTAGGCTTTAGCGTGGATTTATCTTTTAAAAAAATGCAATCTACAATATATAAACAACAGATACAGAGTGTGTTTTATCATATAATCATTTTAGAGGAGCCTAGCACTGAAGAGGAGAGTAGATTATTTCAAGGATTAGTCAGAGGATGAATGTTAATGGAAAACTAGGATGAATATTGAGAAAAAAATAATCTTGCTACTGTAGTCCAGTGGGACAGAGAAGAAATGGAAGGACTATTGATTGGCTTATTTTAAAAGGGCTAAGAAATATATTACATCAATAACAATCTTTCCTTGGTTAAATCACCCAGACATTATTTGCCTCCTCAGGCTGAAGTAATATATAAATATGGCATTTATTTCACCTGTGTTAGGACCTGGTACAAATATCCACCCACTTTTGGAAAAGTACTGGAATTGGGACGCATGCTTAGAACAAAACATCCGTTTAGAAGTTACGTTGAACTGGGGTCTAAACCCTTAGGTGGTTCACGAGCAAGGGGAAATGTTGTCTTGCAGGGTATCCTTTCACACAGGAGCTCTGTGTCACCAGCCAGCAGCTCTGTGTGCCGGGCTCTGCGGCATCGCTGTGCTCTCTCCTGTCTGGGCAGACTGGAATGTCACAACACACATAGCTCATGTTAGCCATAAATTCACTTCACACAAATGAGATCTGCTGTGCTGAGGTGTCATCAGCTACTGCAGAACAGGCACTGAAAGGGTAACACTTGAGCAGGCCGAAAACAATCAAATGCAGAAGTACTTGGCTTGCATGTTGCTGGGCTTTCTTGTCTATAATACAGTATTCGTTTAAATTACAGTTTTAATTCCTCAAGTTGTTTTGAAAAGCTGTAGAAGCTGTATTAAAACTGTCCAATTTTCTTTGTGATTTCATCTTCAGAGGAAGCTTGTTGTAATTTCATTCTGAAAGATCATCAGTGGGTCTCTGCTGCATTGCACTAAAGTTGTTTTACATTGTAATCTTATATAATAATGGGATTGTAATGACTTTGCTAATAGACATCCAGGATGCAAATTGTCTGTTTCTCAAATTTATAATATTTTTTGTAGAAGGAGCAGCCTAATGGAATTATCAAGAGGGTTTTGAAAAGTTCCTTCCCTGTTTCTCTCTGTCTGCGTGCTTTTACTTATGACATGAGATCACTGAGACAGTATTAGGAAACGAGATTTAGTGTCCCTTTACAAAAACTGTGCATTTGATAGGCAGTGTAATTTGTGGAACAGTGGTCTCATCCTAAATGGAAATCCAAATGGAATTATGGGCACTCTTGAACTTTCAAAATTGTACACTTAATGATGATGGAGATTCATTTTATCATCTGTGCTTTGTGGTTGAAGCTGCAGGGTTGGAAACAAGCATTAAAATTTGATGAAAGAGATTTTCCCATGGGGAAGGTCTGTATCTGATACTGACCAATCATCCAGATTTGGCTCTAGATGTTTTTTTTTTTTTAGGACTAGTACAAGGCTGATGGGTTGGAGCTAACTAGAGACAAGAGTTGTTAGAAAAATAACAATGGTTAGAGACCAGTAGGAGTGACTTGTGCAAGTGTGGTAGCATAGAGGGTTTAGAATATCTATGCTGGATGTGCCTGTCATAAGTGTAGCTAAAGATGATGTTTTTCTGGCATATATAGGGGTCAGCTACTGCTATGTAGGTAATCCTCTAGTCTAGTTTATGCTTCCTCTAATTCATCATTTCTGTAAGGAACTCTCACTCATATCACACTTAATGTGATTAAAGAATCATGTGACTTCAATGTGTTAAAATCACATTAAGTGATTCTTTACCATCAATTTAACAGAAGTTCCCTGTAGCCATTTCTGTGGGCAAGTTGGGCATTGATTGTCCTTGGATATGCAGTGTTAATGGCTGTAAAGTTTGGGGGTTTTTCCCTCTCTTCTGCTTCTTCTTATCAGCTTTGGCTCCCAGTGGCTGAGAATAGCAGCTGCTGATGCTCTCCATCTTTGTAAGGCTAATCAGGTGGAAAAGAAATTGTGCTTTCTTTAGTTCCAGTGTCATTTGACTTTCCCACTGTTACAAGGATTTCCAGGAGATTTGTTTCTTCTGCTTCTCCCTATGCCGAGGACTACACAGGTGATATTTCATTCTTGGCTCAAATCTCTCTATTTATTGTGAGCTTAAAACTTGTAAGATTTGCTGGTACTTCCTTCTGCCTCCAGTGGTGTTGGCCCAATGCCTGAGGTGTGCTGAAACCTGGCCAGTAAATACCCTAGACTTTGCTCGTTAAATGCACATCTCCCAGGCAGGCAGCTCTTCAGGTTGTAGAGCCACTCTCTGGACACAGCTACGAAACTGTGGCTGCAGGTGGAAAGAAAAAGCAGTAACACAGTATGAGTGAGGCTGGGCCTTTCAATGTTTTTGTTTCTAGAGTTACCAGAGAAGCTTGATCATTAAATGAACAAATTGTGTTAAAAGGAGAGCTGGCTGGGAATGTTTTGATGGAATGTTTCTCATTGCAAAACATTACAGCTGCACCTGACTAGAAACATGTCAGTTTGGTCAAAATCTGTCAGGAAATTCCTCAGGCACAAGACAGAAATTATTGTAAAAGCCAGCAATAATTAGAATTTAATTTTCAATCATGAAAATTTGGGCTCAAGATCTTTGTGTTTTAAGAACAGATATTTAACCTTTCTCTCCCAGATTCCCAGTCTAAGCAACTATTTTTGCAATAGAAATGATGATTTGAATGAGCGTAATAGACAAACTACCTGCCTTGCTGTGTGAGTAGTGTAGTTTATAATGCATTTATGCATTTCAGAACTGACTAAAAGGGAGGGATCGATCAGAATAAATTTGTACAATATTTCAGAATCCATCAGAATCAAAGGACTCACAATCAAAGGTCCAAGTTTCCCAGGTCTCATCTTGCTTTTTCTTCAGAATTAAATCAGTAGAATCCATTGGGACAACACGTTTGCTGCGTGTGCTAATTACATGTACAATATATATAACTTTTATTTAAATAAATGCTTAGTATTTAAGTTTCTGACTGGAAAAGTTAAGAAAGAGTGACAATTAGGAATATATATGTACCTGGGGATTTGAACAAGATTTTTTTCTTAAGAGAGTTAGAAAACTGCTTTCTTTATTTTGGCTGTCATGAGATCCTCTTCCACGTATGGCAAACAAACGTTCTTCTCAATTCTTTAGATAGGTAGAGACTTGAATAATACTTGTAGCAAATATTTCTGAGGTGCATTTTATATTAAAAAAACAAGCAAGCAAACAAACAAAAAAACCACCAAAAAATTCAAACCACATCCACCTGTGCGCTGTGCCTTCCTGGTTGCATTCTATGCTTGTTTTAAGCCTGATTTATGAAAGAACAAATATAGCATGCTCAGCAAGAACTCAGGAGAGGCTTTTACCTGTGACCTCTAGTTCCAGTTGTAGATGCAACAACTGTAATTACAATTGCTGCTAAATTACAGTGATTTTGGCTGTGCTGGGGTCTATAGTATATTTGTGCTTGTGGTTTGACCTTTCCACAAAGGGCTGAACCTGAAAACCATTATCATCACAATCCACCCTGTATTAACCTCCCAATAAACTTGAGAGAAACTGTTTTGTCAGCTGGAGTTTATGCCTGCAGCACTCGATACTGAGCCATTTAACTGCTTGCAAATGTCAGCAGTCCCAGCTTATCTATTACAATGCCTCACTGAATTCAAAATTCTGTCATGGAGTATGAAAATACGAATTTCTTCTCGATGTGAAGTAGACCGTCTGTGCATTGTTCAACTTCTCACTCTTTAGAATGCTTAAATAGTGTCACAGATGAGTCATAAAAGTGTGTTGGTTCATGCACTCAGATTCTATAAAGTGCATTAGTATTCATGGTTTTCTTAACACTCTTGCAGCCTAGAAATGGAGCTGCATGAATTTCAGTCCAGCTGTCAGTCAAGCAAATACTCCCGTGCTGATGTAATGATAAACTCAAGTAAGATATCAAAATGTGGAATACTATATTAAAAAGTTTGCTGAGTTCACTTCTTGCGCATAGAGAAGCTGGGTGTCTGTGCATTAGATCCCTTGGAGACTGCAGATGCAGCTGTGTTTATACTGCAGCCTGTTCCACAGCTCTGTAGGAGAGCATGGAGATGCCTGAGCAAGACATGGAAAGAGGGGGGACTCTTCTCAGGGGAGCCACATGTAAATGTTGACTGGTAGGTGACAAAGTGAGCAGCCAACTGAAACAGCACTGAATGGGGCAGCTTTTGGGGGCAGCTTTTGGGGGCAGCTTTTGGGAGCTGCTTCTAAGGAATCAAATAGGCAGCAGAAACCACTGAGAGGCAAAGTTTCAGTGCAGGTAAAGTGTGGGTACAGCCAAAGCTTCATGGTCCAGTTCAGCTTTCTCCCAGCTTTGAGGATGGTGTGTTCTGGATGCCAAAATAGCCCAATCCCATAGGCTTGTCCCAAGACTGGCTTTCAGTTCTCTCCTGTGGGTCATGGCAGGACTGTGGTCTGGCAGCACAGAGCTCCTCAGGTTCTTGGCAGCTTGTATGAGGGTCTGCACTGCTCTGGGAAGTGAGCTGGGAAACCTGCCCTGCGCCATGGCCTGCAGGATCAACGTGTCCATGAAAGCAGCGCTGGCCCAGCAGCAAGGGAGGCTGCTGTGCCCAGCTCAGAAACTTCAATGTGCTCTTCCATCTGGAAAAATTAAGTGTGCTAATTTGTGGCAGTCCTGTGAGAGCAGGCAGGTGCATGTAAAGAGCTGTGAATAAGCATAAAGATGAGGAATATTGGCACTGCTGTTCCCAGAAGAAATTATGTGGAATGAAAGTGCAGCGTGAATCTTGCTGGATTTGACATGATGCTCATTCACCACACTGCAGATGCAGCTTGAAGTGTATGTGGCAGGGTGTTTTCTTTTTGCTTTCAGATCTTACGTTTATCGCAAGTATTCAATGCAATGGGATTCAATTATTTTAGTATTTTGCTCTTGCTCATTCTGTTTAACCTCCCCCCACCTTTTCTTGTGCAAAATATACATACATTCCTATTTTCTACAGCATAGCGTCATAATTGATATTTTTGCATGTGGAGCAAGGTGTGAAAATTTTTGATACAAGACAATAAAGCTTTTCATGTTCATGGTTTAAATAAAAAAAGCTGAGTATGCCCCATCCCTGAAGTGTTCCAGGCCAGGTTGGATGGGGCTTGGAGCAACCTGGTCTAGTGGAAGGTGTCCCTGCCCATGCATGGCAGGGGGTTGGAACAAGATGAAAAATAAGGTCTCTTACAACTAAACTATCTTCTGACTCTCTGATTCTATACTCTGAATATTTATAACTTAAAGTTGGATAAAATCATGAGAGATTTTACCTTGCTCAAGCTGGATGCCATTGGCTGGGTAGGTGTCATTCCAAGTCCACCCAGAGGAAAACAGGGCCACGCAAGGTTTCATATACTCCAACTGCACACAACTTTGTGTTCATTTACCTGAGGACAATTCAGGGTTAATCTGTTACTGTGTAAGCTCAAAATAAAAATAAAAATAACAGTTCTAAATGGCAGAGCTTCTTTTGCAAAGTCGCTGAGTGAAGAGCTGTCATGTTAAGAGCACAGTTACTGCGACTGATTACTTCATACAGGATATTTGCCAGTCTGTCTCCTGTGTAATCATGAGGAATGCACTGCCTTAAGAATAGCTGCACATAAATAAGTTGTGGAAAAGTCTGGGAGACAACTGAAAGTTCCTGTCACGATTGGTAGTGTGGAGCAATATTACCAAAGCTATCAGAAAAATACTATCTTTACATAATGTATTGCAGAAGATATAGGCATCCCAAGAATTCTTAAAACATTTGGATAGAAAATGGGCACAAGTAGTAACACTCGCTAGTGCTTAAGCTGGAGTTAATAGAGTTAGTCCAGGCAAACACCAATCCACGGTATTGTCTGAAGTGCATTGCTGTGTGATGTTGTAGAAATGAGTTAAGGAAAGTAGCTGCGGTTGTCAAATACTGAGTATTCCATGGGAGTAATCCATGTTTGTCTTTTTTGGAGAGAACTCTTCCAAAGTCATAATCTACAAAATAGGTATTCCCTGGTTTTCAGGCAGACAGACTAAAGCACTTTGGCTTTGTCCAAAGCTCTGAAGAATAAATACACTCACTGCCAGTTTGTTCTGCTCTGCCCAGGTAAGACCCAACCAACAAATTTTCAGTGAACTTAAGCAGTTTAGAATTGCACCAGGAGAAAGAGCAACAGCTACTTTCCTTGTTCACATAAATCAGTGCCAACAAGCTCCAGGCCTGCTTCTAAGAGTGTGTTTTGTATTTGCTCCAGATTAGCTGCAATGCAAAAGCTACCATTTCATGAATTGGTGGTTTGACCTTGTTGCCCATCTGCTAGGCTATAACCCCCATCCACCTCTTAGCAAAACTGCACATTACAGAGCTCTTCATCCAGAGATGTCCTAGAAAAGCCTGTTTGTTTTAACTCCTGTTCTGACCCAGGTAAAGCAGAGTTCCAGGGATATGCTGTATTTTGTCCTGTATCTTGTGGCTGGTCATTGGCAGATGACACAACAGTTATCTCTGGTCATGTGAACCTCATGTGGAAGGTTCACAACAGGGAAAAGAATATGAATGTTATTGCAACAGGTAGATAAAATGTGGGATTATTGCTCTAGGATTGCAGATGTCAAAGACTTCCATGAACAAGTTAGTGGAAGAGACGTTCGTACTCTCTGGGCACCACTAAATACCTCAAACCCAGGAAGTCTCCAAGCTGCAGTCTGTAGAAGGGTATTTGGGACAAGTACTTTCCCTCTTGCCTTCTTCCCTGAGACACCAGGAGATCCAGGATACTGGGGCCAGAGGGATATTTCGTCTAACTCTGTATGGACCTTGCATATTCTCAGCTAGAAGGTGAGAAATTAATTAGCTTGCAAATGCAAATAATTGACCTCCAAAGGCCGTGCCTCATAAAAAGGGCTGAGATGAATTATCAGGTCGGTGCCACACAACACAATCTCCCTGCACCTGCAGTACCTGCTCTGTGGGAGAACATCAGGCTGTAGTTTTGAGTGCTGGCAGTTCAGCACCTTTCGTGAACACCAGATGAATTTTTAAAGTGAAAAACAGCTGAACCATTGCCAAAGGGTTATAAGGCTGGTGAAGGAACATGAGACTGGGGAGGAGATTGCACAAAAAGAGCAGTAAGTGAGAGATTCTTCTGGACAAGATCCGTGCTCTGAGCTGTATTAACTGCACTGAACTGGAACGCGTTAAATGATTGATAGGAGATAGAGGCCATCTCCAAGCAGCACAGGGACCCCAGAGACTGGTAAATAATGAATACAATTCTTCTGCTGTTAGTGGGATGACTCATAACTTGCTGTCTGTTTTAAGCACCTGCTGCAGGGGTTGGAAGAGGACTGGGCCTCTTAAACCTGGATTGCAAGGAAAAAATGGCTCTGAGTCCTCACTACTGCTGCTGGGTCGTTCCTTTATCCACCTGGATATTAAAGATACCAGCAGCAATTACCGATAGAGGGGCTCTGAACAAAGAGGACAAATTCTGTCCTGTATTGTTTGGCAATGAAAGATCTTGACCCACAAGTTATTTGTCTTCCTTGGCTTTCCTAAAGCCAGGGAGGCAGGAAGGTGGCAGCTGACACGAAGCTCTCTAGGCCTGTCCCAGAGCTTCTGCCAACAGGCACCGAGAGCTTCCCTGTGCACAAAGCCCAGCAAACTTGTGGGACAGAGCCCTTCTGCTGAGGGAAAGCCCAGGAATCACTGACCCAGACACCCTGATACTTTGTCCCATCCTTTGTCCATATGACCAGGCCCATAATAGTCAAATGTAAAGTCTTCAGCTTCCTCCCCCAGCTCTGACATGTAGAAAAACAGGAGCCATTTCCAGCTGACATTTCCACAGGTAATGTCACTGTCAAAGTTTGTGCCAGTTCCACTGTCCAGGTTTAGGGGCAGCTCAGAACTTCTTAGCAGTGGCTATAAAACCAAATTTTGTTGTAGTAACAAAACGTGTTGCAGGATGCCCAGACCAAAGAACCGGTCACAGTGGTCCCTCTTTCATGCACCAATGTCCTTGGCTTGTCTGTTGCTGGTTGTCTGTCTTTGCTCACAAATGAGTAATAGTGCAGAAAATGAGTGGAATTGACTTTTTCTCTCAGATCTGTTTGGAGCCCAGAAGAGGGTAGAAAATGAAGCCAGTCCCTGGTTTTGGATGACATTTTCTCCCACAGGTAGAGCACTGTAAATCATGGAAAATAGCTTAACAGACTGTACCTCAGCTTATTAGAAGTATAGGAAAACTAAGGCAGTGTTCTGCAAACAATTTTACATATGTTTGGACTTCCAAAGACAGATGTGAGTACACCCATTGACCTGATTGTCATAGCTGTGTTTTCACCTGGGATGAATTTGATCCCCAGCTAATCACATATGCCTGAAAACAGGATCTAACCTACTGCCTGAAATTCCTGAAAAGAGATGGTAAGCAAGGCCTGGTGGTATGCTGGGAGAACATAACTGTGCTACTTCACATTTATTTGTAGTAGGGAAGTTTTCTTTAAAACAAAGGGATCAGCTTCCATGTTACAAACCTTCTGTTGGAGATTGCTCATTCAGACAAACAACCAGAAGTTGTTCTGGATTAACTGATTTATTAGTGATGTGAGATAAAAGTAAAGAATAATAATTCCTAATTCCTAAAAGTCCAACCCCAGTAACTGGCAGGTACAGCTGTAGCAGCTGATTCTTAGTTGCTGAGATGCAGGAAATCCTCCTTTTGCTAATCCAACTACTCTAAACTTAAAATATCTTCTTATCCTGCACTGGCTGTTTTGGCTGTTTTACTGATGGGGAACCTGTCAGCTGATGAGTGAAAAGTCACAGTTTCAGAGTGTTTGAACTGAGATGTTCAATTAAAAAAATTCATTAAACCTACTGCACCTTGGCCTTTCCTGGCCAGCCTAAGGCCTGCTGCCCTACCGTCTTCTGCAGCCCAGGGCCAGCCTTATATTCAGGTCTAACTTCCTTTTCTGGTGATGACAGAGTAACAGCTCTGGTCAGGGAGCCTGCCCAGAGCTGTTACTTAGCAGCTGCTTGTGTGAGATTTGGGACATATTCACATCTGGTTTGGGATCAGATTCTTGTTCATATTTTCTAGTAGTGGCCTCTGCAACCTATGAGAGGTTTGGGGGTTTTGTAGTGGGTTTTTTTTAAGTGTTGTGCTCTGTTGCCCTATTTTGCTTTGTCACCAGAAACTATTGTCTTCTTGCTAGTAGGAGTGCCACCACTTCACACCAATATCCACCTCTCTTTTCACATCCAAGACTGTTCCATATTTATAACCACCCCTCATCACTGTAAGTATTCTCCTCGGACATATATCTGTTTAACCAAGGGCATTGATCTCCCTGTTAAATCCTCCTTTCTTCTGCAAGAAAATTTTCTTCCTTCCTTTTTAAGAAGTTGAAAATAAAAATCCTTTTAGGTCATTGAGAAACTTAGAACAGTCTCCAATATTTATTTGTTAGGTCATTTCAGTGACAACACTGCCTGTTCTTTATCTACAGCTGTGTGTATCACATTAGTTGTCTGCCTCTTAAGTGAATTTAATGACTGTAATGTGCACACTCATTTGCTTTTAGATGTTCAGATGAGCAATCTTTTTCATCATGAATTCTGCCCTTGACACAACCTTCTGGCAGCACTTCTTGGGCCTCACCAGCCTCATGCTGTGGGCAGTCTCAGAGAATAGCTCAGCTCTGCTTTTGTGCTTCTCATTGTGCTGCAGTGGTGTCTGGAAACCACACCTGTGATCTTGACTGTGTTTATTGTAAGAAGAAACCCTTGTTCTGCAGACCTCGCAGCCTAAAGAGATGAGACAGATGACAGGTGGAAATGAAAGGGAGGCACCAGCAGGCTCTGTGACCTGCTTGACCTCATGTGGCAGTTGTGAGGTCCCATGTGCAGGGCGTGTGACAAAGCTGGGGCAGTGATCCAGCTGTCTGGGCCCCCATCACTTTGACACAGCTTCTAGACCAGTCAGTCTCCCAAAGTATCAGGAACTGAGACCTTACAAAAAGTCTAACAGTGCAGTGTGGCTGTAAATCAAAACTGTGCAACCTTTTATCGGCCCGGGAAAAATTATCAGGAAAAAGTGTATAATCTGTGGAGTCTTTATGTCTGAAATGAGATTGTTAGAGATTTATAATGGCTTTTTTCAAGGGTAGTTGTGACTGAGAAATTGTGGAAATACCAGAAGTGATGCATCTACTTCTGTAAAGTACAAGATCATTCCCAGAGGGAGTGGTTTCTGGGAAAACAGCAGTAAAGTTCCAGAAAGATGTCTGTAGCAAGGCAATTGCAAATATGAAACTTTGCGTAATATCAAGCATACGCCTCAGATATTGTGCTATTTCTATTCACCTTGGTTCCTATCCCTGGAGACATGCCTGGAGATCATCTGCTGAGAAGTTTAATTTACAAAAACACGTTTTTACAGCGCTGACAAAGACATAGCCAGTACCTGGTAAGGAATTGTGAGTTAAACTGCTAGGGTAGTTATTCCTTTGCTATTGGCATGTTAGGGAAAAGGGTAGTATGGCAAGGAAATCTCAGAAAGTTGGCCAGAGAGAACTGCAATATTGCTGTGGATACTGTTTTTCTAGCAGTGTTTTGTTACCAATATACACAGCCTATCTTAAATCTAGTTACAAGGCATTTTCTTACCGTCCCATTGATTTGCTATGCTTTAAACCAGATCTTATATCAAACTAAGCATTTGCAAACAGCTGCTTATCAGAGGCTGTGCTCAGGGCACCTGGCACAAGGCAACTCAAGATTTAAGGTACCTTGGAGCTACAGCAAGAGGGGATGTGCCTGGTGCAAGCTGCAAGGATGCACTCTGGTGGCAAAAAGGTGATGTACAGGGAGTAGGTGGACTTGAAATCACCTGCTTATTAGGAAATTGAAGGCTTTCACTCTCAGATACGATGCAAATAGGGAGTTTTCTATTCCTATATATAGGATATAGGGGATGTATATCCCCTATGTCCTATATATAAGGTAGGGAATTTTCTATATAGGGAATTTTCACTGCAGCATCAGTATATTGTATTAGTTCTCATCATGTTCTCTCTGCTGGAGAGTGCATTTGTACTTCTGTTTTTCTGAACTTATGGGCAGGAGCTATTCAGCATGCTCAGTGTTTGCTCCCGTGGGCACATAT
Organism: Pardalotus punctatus; assembly: GCA_013400915.1. Taxonomy (NCBI): domain Eukaryota; kingdom Metazoa; phylum Chordata; class Aves; order Passeriformes; family Pardalotidae; genus Pardalotus; species Pardalotus punctatus. The sequence goes on from VZTX01011476.1 coordinate 104,965, forward strand.
TCCTAGCTGCCTCCCAGCCAAATGTTTCCCTGTATGACTTAGAGGAGAAGCTGGTGGAGCCACAGCCAGCTGTCTCCCTGAGGAATGCCGCCTGCTTTAGGGAGCCTTGCACCCCACAAAACCCTGACCCTGCTGCCTTTGCTCTGCAGACAATAAAAGCAGCACAGCTGAGGCAATGCAGGATTGTCTCCCCCTCCTGCCCTAAAACACTTCCAAGGCTGACTGGGGAGAGTGCCAGGAGAGGATGGCACGGGATGGCTGGTGGCTATGAAGTGTTAACAACTGAGCAGCAGCATCAGAGCCATGGGAGGGTGTGGGGGTGTGTGGATGGGTGTGTGGGTGTGTGTGTGTGTGTGTATGTGTGTGTGTGTGTGTGTGTAAAGCCCAATGACTAAGAACTAGCCAAGAGGAACCACAGGTTGATTGAGGTGAACTGCTGAAAGGCTCTCAGCCTGTTTTAAAGGTGCATAGGTGCCTGCTGGTATGGATGGAGTTTTAAACTTCCCCAGAGAACCTACCTGGAGGCTATTTTCAGTCTTTTCTCTTGGTCTCTGTTCCTTCTCTGTAGATCATGTGCTGTTTTTCTACCACTGGTTACCTAACTTGTGTGTTCAGAGAGGTTCTTTTTTAATTGTTTACTAGTGTGTGACTGAGGTCTTTAGCATGAGTCTCCCATGTCCATCTCTGTCATTTAGGGGCCCTGTTTCTCCAAATAGATGTGTCTTACAAGGATTCCCCTGAGGAGGGAGCTGGGGATATTTGCAGAAGGTTTATATAAGGCAGTACTGACAAAACCTACTTGAAATGTGACGTAGTTATGTCATTGACAGGGTGTTTTCCAGATGTTTCTTCTGCAAAGGAAGCCATGGTCAATCAGCAGCTAAATCAGTAGCACAAAAGGTTAATATCAAACAAAAGTGAAGAGCATTGTAGCAGTCTGCCAAGCAGTTGGCTGCATTCTGAGTGTGACAGATGGATCTCAGGTACCAAAGCGAACATCGCATGCACACAGCAAAACACAGTCTGTGACACTGCCTTACTTCTCATCTAATCTCTGAAGATAAATGGCTCTGCCTGCTTTCTCAGAGACCCAAAGCTAGCCTGGCAAAGTTAGTTCGACTAGGACTTTGCAGGACCTGCGATCAGGAAGCACCATCCCAAAGTGTCAGGTGGGTTAAGAATGGCCACTGCAGCCAGTGCTGAGCAGGGAGCTGCCAGGGGTGTTGGACTTGTTCCTGCATGGGGCTGGGGACCTTCTCACCTGTGTGGCCCCTGGAGTTCATGTGCACAACTGAGTGAAAAGTGAGTGCAGGGGTCTGGGACTAATGCTGAGGCCACTTGGATCTCTGTGGGTGGATAAAGGGCCCAGATGGGGCAGAACGGCGTGGGATGCTGGGTAAGAAACTGAAGTAGGTGAAATGGAAGATTCCAGTTTAACATATAACATGAATTATTCCTATAAAGTCCTTCTTATTTTGAGCATTTAAGATACTAGCATATATAAGATAGGAACATAGGGTTGATCAGGACAGATTTGAACAGTTTCCAGTATTCCTAGTTGAAAATGGGTTGGAAAAGTGAAATAAATGGAATATTAAAAGGGGAAAGAAGTCACAGATAATCATTGAGCATCTCTGCTTCTCCAGACTGAGTTTTCCCCCTGTGAAAACATGGCAGTTTAATAAAATGGATTAGACTAGCTTTGGAACATTAATGAGACCATACTTTCCTTTTACACTAAATTGTAACCACTGCCAATGCATCTGCACTGAAAACTGTGCGTCAAACCATCCTGTCCTGCACTCAGATGGTAAAACTCCGTCACAACTCTGTCTGGCTAGCAAACAGATTTAATTCCCTGGTTGACTTCATTCTGAGCTAAAGCAAATATTGGCAAACAGGTGAAGGCTGTATGAACCTCAGAAAAATAGATTTCTAGGTGCTTTTTCAGAATACAAAGTATGTTGTAGATTCTCAAGTAGAGTAAAATTATCAGAAACCTTTAATCCTGTACTGGGAATGCCACGTGGTTTTCCCAAGATGTTGAGTAGTAAAATTAGGGTGACTTAAGTTAATAGGAAAAATTGTCTAGAAATAGTGCTCTTTACTTAAACTTAATAGTTCAGATTAATTCAAGAAGTATTTTCTGAACTTGCACATCAGCTCGGTAGGAGAAGAAAATAACCATGGCAACATATACAGAATTATCTTTGAATGTCCAGGGTTGTGATCTCTGGATCAATACTGACCCATAGTAGCTGCAGGGATGTAATGAGAACGCTCCAGGTTTACTTGATTATCACTGGTTTCTCGTGTGGAGATACCTGCCAAGGACTGTAGTGTCTGCACAGCCTTCTGAGAACCAGCCCTGATGTCTTAAGAATATCAAGAATTATTTTCTCCCCTTCTGCCCCAAAAGATTTGCAGTTATTATTTCCTTTTCTGTACTTAAGTTTTACAGATTTTCAGAACATGGCAGATTTCCACATTAAACTGGATTCGGAGAACAAAAATATCCTTTTAATTAACCAGCTCAGTCCCTCTCCATCCCCATTTCCCGGGGAATGGGCCTGGCCCCTCCCCTGCTTCCCAGGGCAGCTGCGGGCAGCGGGTCACGGCTGCTGATGTGCTTCGAACAGCGCTCCTCTCTCGCCATCTTCTGGTCAGCTCTTTGGCTTTAACTGGGCGTGGGTTTGAGATCCTGCTGCACACAGAACGTGATTCCACACGATAAAATGGCCTTTTTGGTGGACGGGTTACCATGCTCTTTCTCTCTTGTTCCTGCTGCTTTGCCCTGGCTTGTGAAGAACGAGGTACACGAGATGTGGACGGCGCTTGCTGAGTAAGTGTGTGAAGAAAGCTGCTTGTATTAAACATCAAGTCTGCTCACAGACGTGAAAGTCACAAAAAATACTGTGAGCTCCATCCCCATATAGATAGGAGCTCTACATGTCCTGGATGGTTTTTCTTCAAGCAATTATTGTGTAAAAAGTGACAAATATTAGCACTGAGGAGTTTAACGAGGTAATTGCTGTGTAATTGCTCACACCGAAGGCTGTGGAGCTTCCTGTGCCTCAGCTCTCAGGTGCAGCCTCTTGGGTCAGACTGGAGAAAAAAAGCTGAAAGTAGGTGCCCCTCCTTGGAGGGGTGCAGATCCTACCTTTGGGGACTGAAGCCCACAACTGATTTAACCAACAGAAGTAAAACTAAAGATCTGTAAATAATAGAGCTAATTATTGATTACTGGGGGAAAAAGTCCAGAATTTCTGGCTTTCCTGCCTTGATAACTACATACTTTTTTCCATCCTAAAAAGAATAATGTTACCCAAGTTGTGTTCCTAAAAATGTAAGTACTAGGTAGAAGTTGATCACTGATTTCTTATGCTCATTTAAGCAATGGAGCCAGATATAATCAATCAATAGAGATGAAATTGTGTTTCTTCAGCTGATTTTGAAATTGCCAGAGACAGTGATAGGCTGATGACTTGCAATCTTTTGTTATAGAAAGAGACTCTGTTTTCTACAGCTAACTAGGCATAGTAAATTTGAAATGCATTCACTTTTTTCAAAAAGTCAGAGGAGTTCTTGGTCCTGCACATCCCCCTGCTGGCTGTTTTAAGTGGATTATAATCACATTTTCCATTTTTTTATTGGGTTTTTTTTGTGTGTGTTTTCTGTGTTGTGTGTGAAAAGCCCACACAAACAACAAGGAAAACCGACTGACAGCCTTGGGGAAACAGTGAAATTCTGCAAAATGCTCCCAGGCACACAGAGCAAACTAACTGAAACAACAGGAAACAAGCAATTATTTTTAGTCACTATATGTTACAATAAAAGCCTAAAGGATTCTGACAGATGTAGGATTTTTGAAACAAGATGGTTTCCTCACACAGATGATGCTGTACTTCTGGATGAAAGGTTGAGTGTAAATGCTGCTTCTCACTTCACCATGACTGATGTGGTCCCCTGGACATTTCAAAACATCAGAGGGTGATGCAGCCTTCAGAAGATTTTTATTTGGAAGAGGCAGCTATCTTTGGCTCCCTTCCCTGGATGGGAACTCTAAGGTGGAGCTCTATAACTGAAGCAATGTAGAATTCACTGCCTCTGGGCATACTACCCTTTCCAAGTGGGCTTCGTGCTTCTCATGAGCCACAGCCTTTGTAAACAACCTCCAAAGGGATTTTAAACCAGACCAACTAACAAAAACGTGGTGCCAGGACCAGCAGGAACAGAGGGCTAAGGTGGCCAGAGGCAGAGCCAGTCGGGCGAGCTCAGTGCTGTGTCCCTGTCTGCAGCTGTACCTGGCACTGAGGAGCTGCTGCAGGGGCCACTCAGGAGCACTGTCTGGGAGCTCTGGGGCTGGGTGACCCTCCTTATCTGAAGAAGGCAGAGAGGAGACCTAGGGCCTGAGCTGCAGCTCAGCACCTTAAGGATTTTCTTATGCAGGTGCCATCCTGGTATCCTGGTGTGAAGAAAACTTCAGAAACCCAGCTTCAGGTTATGTATTCTCAGCTAAATCCCATCTGAGCTGTGTGAGCTGCAAAAATCAAATTAGAAATTCAGACAGATGGGAACCCCTCAAAAAATGTATGCTGTTTTGTTTCCTCAAAGGATTTTGACAAGTTATTTTAAGCTATGCATCCTACTACCATCTCTGCCTGGTCTTTGAGACACAATTCAAAATAAACTTATTAAAGGTTTGTGTTTCAGCAGGGGAAATACAGAGTTGCCTTTTTGCATTTCTAGTGGCAACATCAGCAGCACATAGCAACAAACAGCTGAAAAGCTCTGTTTAGGTCGCTGCCTAGCCCCCATAATGGGCTATTTCCATGTGATGACTACTTCTAAGCGTGAAAAATACCCCTCTGTAGCTCCTCTAATGCATGTGCAGCACTCAGCGTTAGCGCTTGGCGTGAGGCTGCCTGCAGTGAACCTTGAGAGGAGCCTGGGCATTTGCATTTCACACTGGGAAGTTCTCATGGAATGCTGCAGGCATCAGGAAGAAGTAATTGCTTCTGCATGGGTATCTGCAGCTGCTAAAAAACCTTTATCTCCAGAAAGTGTCACGTGCATTAAATAGAAGTGTGTGATTCAAAAAAGAGATTTGTGGATGAAAAAGTCTGAAGTTCAAGCACTTGCCTCATAGAAGGCTAATAAAACTTTTAAATGGCTTTGACAGCTTTAGTTGGGGTTTTTAATTGGAGCCAACAACAAAAGCTCCAAGCCCCCTGATAAATGTGTGCAGGCTTGTCTTCCCCACAGTCCTTCCCCTGAGGCAGGGCGGGGAGAGGCTGACCTGAAAGATTTGTTTCTTCAGGACCTACAGTAAAGTTGGGCATTTAGAGAGATTTTTCGTGGCTCCTGAGAACGTTTCTAATCTATCCCAGAGAGCAGGGCAGAAACCTGGTGACTGTACCTACAGCCACACCTTTACACAAGAACTCCGTTCTCAGCTGCCCCGGGAGCTGCACCGCTGTTTGCACCTGCAGCACGGGGAACGTACAATGGCGCTGACAAGGAGCAGGGAGACTGGAGCCCCAGTTTGTCTCCAGTGTCAGCCTGCAGCTTGGCACGGGGGTGAAACGGGCCCTTTTGATCACGTTGCTGAGGCTATTCTGGGAGATGGTGTTCTGGCTGCTGCTGAATTGGAGTTAGAGCTCCTTGTCTTTGGCTCCCCTTTTCCCGTCCCTCACAGCACGTCCTGCTCTGCCAATGTAACTGCACATACAGTCACTCCCTAACCTAGTTCTGTCAGAGTGATGCAGGTTAGGTTAGGTATTTTTTTAATATGGGAAAAGTAGCCTCAAGGCCAGGTTCACTTGCTCAACTTCTATTACAATAATAGCATGCGACATTCATATTATGCTCTGCTCAAGTGTGTGTGATCAGCTTGTGATTGAACTTAATGCCTCTGTAAATAAAAGAAACACAGAACAAAAAGCATGATAGTCCCTCAGAAATCTGGCTGATTCCTGGAAGGGTTAACTCATTTAGAAACCTTTTAGTGGGCTACATTGATTACATGGATGTGTTCAGAGCAGCTGTGGATATTGCAGTAACAATGAACTGAAGCAGTTTATCAGCACATCAATTATTTTACTGGTATAAAAAGGAGCTTTAATTGGACTAATGATGATGGGCTCAATCTTATGTTGAAGCTATCTGGCTATCACAAAATTATCTCTCAATGAGCTCATTTGTTTTGCAAGGAAGAAGCTCATAATCTCATAGGATGGAAGATGTTCTGGCTATTTATAGTCACTGATTTTATTTGTAGGGAATATCATGACTTCACAAGTGCAGTGGCACTAATCTCCCTGGTAAAGCATTTATCCTAATCTAAAGGGAGCTGTTTGCTACAAAGCCAGCCATGTACTTAAAAGGGCCATGGAGCAAATTTGCAACCCTGGCTCTCATTTGCTTGTAAAAGCAGCAGGTGAATCAGTGTGTCCTGAATGCACAGCAGCCCAGAGCCAGGCTGCTCTCTGAAAATGAGACAGTGAGACAGAGAAGAAGATATTCCTACCCAAAATGGCTGAATTGCTGAGATGAATTGGGCAATAGCACATGAGCAGCTGAGAACATGCTGCAGCCTTCTGGCTGCTGGGGGTCTGCAGGGCTGGGTTCAGGCGGTCTCAGTTAAAGTGCAGGCTGCTGATCTTCCACCAAGGACAGGGAGAGAGTTTACTTTTTCTGAGGTATTTCCTACCCGGTTCCAAACTGGCTAGTCTGGGCTAGTTTTTAGCACTAAGTCATATGGAATTAGTTTTGGCACCTGCTCCCAAGGGATGGAAATACCTTTCTGGTTATGTTTTGAGAGATCACTGAGGACCTTGGAGCTAGCTGGATTATATCTCCAAGAGAGCAGACATATTCTCAACTGATCCAAATGGAGAATGAGTTAATCAGAAAGCACGGGTGGAGTGGAGTTTCTGCAGAATTCAGGACTGAGAGGAGCAGTGAACCAGCAGAGATCACTGCTGGGATGGAAGGAGACTGTGGGGCTTTGACCTGCTCAGGGCAGAGTTTGGTTAACAATTCCACAGCTGCTCGAGTCTTCAGCAGGATGTGGAGCCACCCCCAGGACAGGCTGTGGGTGCAGGAAATCATGTCAGGGCTATGAGGGCCCTGCAGGGAGGGAGTGTGGGTTCACAGCACCTGCTACTTTCTACCTGGCACTTGATTTCTTGTGTTGCTGCTGCAGCTGTGTCTGAAAGGATAGTGCTGTCCTGAGTCTGAATTTATTTTTTCTTCTTGAAATCTGCAGGAATAGAGTGCACTTCACTTGCTTTCTGCCTGGTCTGCTGAGGCTTGCCCTTCCTCCTTGTGGGCTCAGTGGTTCCACAAAGACAAGCAGATTTATACACAAGGTACGTACAGGATAAACTAGGACCTCGTCAGTTAAAAAGGCCAGATGTGTATTCCTTTAAATCATAATCCTTCATGTAATATCACACTTAGTTGTCATAGAAACCATGGCATCAGTGAGACTTGCAGCTCTTGATCCAGCAAAACAGTTGAGCACTGGCTTTTAATATAAAGTATGTGCTTAAATTCCAGCTATTTCTATGGCGTTGCTTGTATGCCTAGAACAAAGCCTACACTTTATTTTTTTCCTGTGTGAGAGTGATGTGGCCCAGTAAAACCTCCTGGTTGCTTTTGTTAAGCCCAAACAGCATGCATGTTTCACAATCATAAAGGTAAGTAGCACAGGAATGGTCTATAGAGAGTCCAAACAGAACTTTTTAAGAATATATGTTGGCAACTGAGTTCTTGATTAGATCACATCACTGTCTCTGCTTCAGCAGCCTGAAAAAGCGTTAGAATCATGCTTTTCGTAATTTCTTCCAGTACTTAGGGCACTGGACAACTCTTAATTCTATTGATTGTATGAGGAGAATTTTCTTCTTCAATTACTCTAGAAAATATAGAAGTTTGATCATAATTTCTAACACAGACATTCATGGTCCCAAACTGAGTAGCCTATTTAATATAGCTGCTCATGAGGCATTTTGTATTTTTCTTTGAAGACTCAGTTTCTGATTTAAGTGTTTAACACTTTCTGTTTTAATTTTAAGGTATGTTTTAGCACTCAAAGTGCTCAGAAAGGTGTGAAAGTATCCCCATGTCTCTAAGAAAACAAGAATTTAAAAATAGTGACAAATTAAGAAAATGCTATATGCATTTTGGTTTGAAGTTCTGGGGGTTTTAAAACATCTTCTAGCTGCATCTTTGAACAGGTGTCCATGTTGAATATTCAGTTCTATTGCAAATGCATTTGAAAGATGACAGGTGGTATTTCATTCATTTACATCAACTGCAGTGTTTTTTCCCCAGATCATACTACAAACAAGATGCTCAGGGTACCTTTCAGTGATCAAATGTTCTCCTGCAGACAGGGCCTCATTCACAGCTTGCTGGGCTCACTGGGCAGGTTTCCACTGGAGCTCAGTGGGTTGTTTATCAGAATTAGGTGGTTTAATCTACATATGCCTGGTTTATAATTCATATTTGGCTTGATGATAGACATAGGCTAATGCTTTGAGTCATTTCAGCAGCTGATAACTGGACTTACCCACATCTGTTACAGCTGTTCCAGAAAGTTATACATTTGTATTTGTGCCAAGGAAACCTGCTCTGTAGAACTGCAATTGGTCGAGGTGATAGCAACTCCACAGTAAATTCAGTGCATTTTTAAAAAAAGCAGCAATATCCCAAAGGCATAAGCTTTTAATGCAGAAGGTTAGTAAAGGTGGCTGACTCACAACTCTCTTCTCTTCCAATTCATGGAATGTTTGTAGACAAATCTTCCTGCTATTTACTGAGCTCCACCAAATGGTAAATGACTGTGTGTTTCTAAAAGCCTTTCTTGTAAAAAGTTAAAATTTTGTGAATGGAAAAAGGGTATAAAAATATTCCCAACTAATCTCCTTGCCTGGAGAAGAAGGTATCAACATTTGCACAACTGCAAAGATAAATTGATGAGTATGCTGTTGATTTTGCTGATTTCAGAGTACCTGGACAAAAAGAATCTTATCCATAAAAACGTTTTATGAAATAGCATTATTCACACAAAAAATGAATAAGAATTTATGGTCAGCCGTATTCACCAGCAGCGACACAAAGGGATAGTTCCCCAGATGAGTTTTTAATAATACTGTATAAGTGTAATTAATTTAAGCTGAGAACGAGACAGGGAAAGGGGACAGTAAGATACTTTTCTTTTTTTTACTTACAGGACTTAAGTGCAGTTTTTACACAGTTCCTCTAAGAATTCGTAGTGTTCCAGTGTGTTCCCTGCAGTCCATCGGAGGTGATGGACCAAATGCGAATGACTGTCCTGAATGCTTGAAACCAATTTGAGAGCACAGAAGAGCGCCAATGCCCTCTTTTATCGGTCTCTCTTTCTTTTACCTTCAGGGCTGCCGGCATTGCCGGTTCTTTTCTCCCGTCCCGAGCACGGGAAATCCCCGGCCGTGCCCGGGACGGTCCCGCGGGGCCGCGCGGGGACCGCGTGCGCGGCGCAAGGGGCCCCGCCAGGGGGAGCCCTGCGAGCGCAGCGGGGCTGCTGTGGGGAGCGCCCGGGACACCGGGACATCGGCATATCGGGATATTGGGGTATCGGGACACCGGGTCGGGGCAGCTCCCTGGGCACACCGGGACACCGGGACGGGGCAGCTCCCCGGACACACCCGGGACACACCCGGGACACCGCGACCCAGGGCAGCTCGCGGGGAACACCCGGGGCACACCCGGGACACACCCGCGAGCCCGGGCCGGGGCACCTCGCTGGGCGGTCCCGAATCCCCAGCGCTGCCCCCCGCCCTGCCTTCTCCAGCCCACCTCGCCACTGTAAAACCACAGCCTTTTCCCTTGGCCTTCCCCGCCGTGCCCACCTTGGGCCATCTTTGTCCCCGCTTGGTGGCCACTCTTGGCAGCTCTTCTGCACTATGGCACTGCTTCCTCAGGCATTTCTGGGGTCTCTTATGCCGCAGTGACAGGAAACTTTGGGCCAACATTCAGGTTACGTTTTCCTCTTTGCAGCTTAATTTAGCTTTTCTCGCTTCATCTCTATATCACTCCTAAATAATCCCTTACTTAGTGCTCTCAGCCTGCAGATTTGGGGAGCCAGAACATAAATGCAGGCCTGTGCAACTACCTGTACTATTGATTATGTGATACAACCATGTACTAATGAAGGGAGGGGATGATAGAAGTCCTTTAACTCCTTCCCTCCAACACTGTTCCTCTCCTCCTGTCACTGTGGGAAGATAGTGTATCCCTATTTGACTATCCCCTAGTTAAAACTTTTTATATGAGACTGGTTCTTCAAGCCAGATAAATCTTCCAGGTTTGTCTCAGCCAGATAGGGAACAAGTTAAGACTCTGGTCTAGAAAAAAAATCACCTTGGTGAGTACATTGCCATACTACATTCTTGCAGTGTCACACAAATGTTGTTCTGAGGTTGCTCTGTGTTGTGCCTGGAGCTAAAGTGAGTGTAAGCCAGGGCTAGGATTGGGGTGTGTAACGGAGTATCCTAATGGACACTGGCTGCATCAGAGAATCCAGATCTGGTGTTTAGTCCTGTTAAGTCTCAGAAATCTGTCAGAAACCAGAAATTTGTCCTCCTAGTCCCACACTGCTGTGATTTTTGATAATTTTCTGCCAAGATCACAGTTGCAGTGCTGTAGGTAAAGAACACAATAGAATGTACCGGGCAGGGTAGATTCTGAAAACAGCCACAGCATCTGCTCTGTCTCCCCTAGCCAAAACAGGTGGTGGGTGTGGGTGGAAATATGGAGAATCCTGTGGAAATTAAGAAGTGTGGAGGCATGGGAAGGAACTGGGAAGGGGTGTGGGGGGGTTTATAGAAAGAGCCCAAGTGATATACAGTGTGATGGTGATACAGAAGTGCAATCTATAGGAGAGCAGGCATCACTAGGTTTGTGGCTTTATAGATCAAAGAGTGGATTTTTTAATTGATTTTTCTGCACTTCTTGGAATTATTTTCTTGTCCTCATTGCTATTCAAAATGTCTCTATGTGTCATCTGATAATTTCATCAATTACAGTCTCTTCTAAATCTCAGTGAAAAGTCTTGATCTCAACTCTTAACACAGCACTACTGTGATCCATTTAGAACACATTAAGTACCTTTTCCTGCTCAGTAATTTGCTATTTTTATTCCTTGTTCACAATTCTTAAGCCAGTTCTCAAATTACGTGGGTGCCGTTATGTCAAAAGAGATGTGGATTGGTTATATTCAGACCTCTGTGGTTCAGTCTTCCAAATATTTGTTTAAAGCCAAGTATGTTGGTTCTGTTACTTTCCTGCTACTCACTGATGTTGGAAGTCTATAGGAAGTTCCTTTCCTTAAAACTTCAGGGCACATATAACTGCTTGTGAATCTGTTATCCTTCATCTGTTTCAGCAGCTTTTTGTTCTTAGAATTTGTTTCTAGCAGGAAAAGAATCAGATTTATAGAATGGTAATTGCTATGATCATTCTTTTCTGAGGTTTGGTCTTGCATTTGATTCTGAGACTGCTGTTTTCTGTGACTTTTTCTTAGTCATTCTGAGGAAAGATGAGTTCAAGTCATCTTTATAATGAGAAAAATATCTTATATTTTCTGACCTTCTTTCACCCACAAAGGCACATGGGTTAGTTTTCCAGGTGTACTTCACTACCTTATTTTTATTTTTTTTTTCACAATGTTGTATCTACCAAACTCAATTTTGTTTTTGTGTGTTTGATTTAAAAGTTGGCAGATGCACCGTATGTAAAAAATCTCATACTGGGGCTTGGTAGATCTTGACTTGTGGCCTGTGGACACTTGTGACCTCCAAATCATCAAATGATTGAAAACCACTGGTTTGCCTCCCCAGACTGCCCTTCTCCACATCTGAAATGAGGCTGCATCCTGTGTCTGGTTTGGTGTGACGCTGGTAAGGTCCACGTTTGTGCAGCACTTGAGTCTGTAGAGGGTTTGAACAGGGTTTTCGCAACTTGGGCTTTTTCATGTTTAAATTCACAGCACTGTCATAGGCACCACAATATTCCCCGAAGTCTAAACTTATCTAAAAAAAGAGGTGAAAGTAAATTAGAAGCCCTGGGTGGTAGGGTTGCTGAGATGCATTTGATCAGTGTTTTCCATGCTAAGTGATGTGGTTGCAGAATCTGAAACAATAACTCTGACCTGCCCAATTCACCTCAGTGTCTGCCGACTCAGATGCCCCATGCTGATATTTTAAATATAGACAAAGTTAACTATTGTACTGCCTATCAAAATAAGAAAGCAGAAGGGGGATGAAGGGGCTGAGAATTCAGCTGTGGCTACGATTGCATCTCAGCCCTGGGAGCACTTGACCTGGGGATCTGCCCATTCCCTTGCTTCCCACTCCAGGCCAGAATGTATTTAGCAGGACTGAGCCTAGCATCTGACTTCTGCTCCTGAACATCCCTTCTAGGCTTCTGCAGTGGCAAAGGAAGATAAGCTTGCTGAGCCCTATAAGGCTTATTACTCTTTGGATCCCAAGGAAAGGGTGCAAGTCCTAGGGAGTCCAGGGGAGGTGTGTTGCTCTACTCTGAACAGTTCCATGCAACTACCTCTTCCCTCACCTAGCTGGGTTTGGAAAAGTCATACCACATTTTCCTTTTTTCTCTAGCTTTTTTATTTATTTTATCAAATGGAATGCCTCAGATATGGCTGCGTGGCTCCTTATTGCTTTCAGAGATGTGTTTTTTTATCCTTTTAGGAAGCTGTGAGAGCCATTAAGGAGAGCACTAGGTGTATTCCCTCATTGTGCACAAGGAGATTGGTTTCTGATGTGTTTGTACAGTGGATTTTAATCCCCATCTGCAGCATTGCAAGATTGTGATTAGCATGGCTTGGCTTTCCTGTGGCAGCTTTCTTCTAATAAGTTAACTCCCACAACTTTCATATAGATCAAAATCATATCATTTGACCTTTCTTTGCAGACACTATCCAGCTTCTGACAGTTCTGAAATAGTCATTGTTCAGCCACAGATATAAGAATAACCAGAACTACAAATCAACAAACAGTAATGAAATCTCCACCAACAGGTTGTTGCTGTTTCCTGTAAAGGATTACAAGCACTCCTCAGTGGATAAGCCAAAGCACTCCAAAGAAGGGACCTATTTAGCTTAATTGCTGATAGTCACAGGGATGGACTTGGGAGAACTGGAGTTGGAAACTAGTCTGACCATCCTGGGTAAAATCATGCAACTTGGGGTTTTTTAATGTTTAAATTCACAGTCATGGTATTTGAGTGCCTGCCGAAATCTCGACACCTATACCTGAACATCTGGACAACAGTGTCCCTCTCTGTCCAAAGCTGCTCTAGGATAGATTGATTTTGAAGTTCTTTAACTGTTAAAGCCTTTAAAAGTGATATAGGTGTCTGAGGGACTAAACAGTCCCTCACCCAGTGCACACGATGCTCCTTGAAACTGCATTGTCCTGCTTATTTCATCAGCTTTCATGCACTGATGTATGTTTTTTTCTCAATGCTTTGAAGGTGGCTTTGTTATTGAAGTAATGACTTTGGTGCTGTGAGCTCAAAGATGATGTGAAAGCCTGGCTTTGGCAAGCAAGACAGCTTGACTTGTATCCTGGTGAAGCAGGATCCTCTTGACTCTGCTTTTGCCTAAGTTTTCAGGTAAAGTCTCCTCTGACCTTCTCTTCATGGGTGCCAGGTATTATTCGTCTTTTCTTGTCTCAGGTTCTGCTGCTACCTGTGAAAAAGTTCAAGTGCCTATTCTACCCCAGGATCAGCTATTATCAAACTCCATCATCCATCAGTAAAATCAATTTACACTTTCTCCCATCTCATTAACTTTATCCTTTACTTTCTCTGTCTGCTAATGTTCAGGGTTCCAAAAATCTGGGCCTTCCCTATTCCTGAAATGGCAGTTCCATTTTGGTGCCTGACATTTCATTTGGGAAGGTGACACCAGAATTAAACAGAAAGACTCTTTCTAAGTGCTAGGCTGTAAATGAGAGAGAAGTGAGGTCAAAAAACAAAATTATAAACTGTTTTCAGAAAAACAAATCAATCCTCTGCTAGGCACACTCAACTGAATGTACAGGAGCTTCACTCAGGGGTAAAGTTGGAAATACAGCAGAGCTGGAAAAGGCATTCACAGGAAGAAAAGGACTAATATAAACTGAAATTCATTTGTACTCTGGATTATCCTTTCTTAAAGACCCAAACAACTGTTACTTTCATCAAAGCCTATTCATCCTATATTTTACTTAATTTCCTTCTTAATGGCTTGTCCTGAGCCCATCTTTCCTTCAGCCCATCTTTGCCCCTTGCTGCTGGCTTTCTGTCTAGCCAGGAACATGCCTATTTGATCTGTTGGCGGGGCTGGCAGTAAATGCTAAGGGGAAAGACAACTTTGGTCTAAACTGTTTTTCTCCTTGTTCTACCCAAGAATGCAATGAAGAATCTGCTGGGTTTTTTCTGAGAGTTTCAGTTGAAGACTCTCAGAAAATTTCATATATTTAAATGAAAAGGAGGGAAAAGAAACAAAGAAGGTTATGAAGGTATGTTCTCTTCAAAACAGGGATTTGGCCAAAGTTCAGTCCCTGGGAGAGGTAAAATAGGTGTATGATAAAGAGGTAATCATGATGTTGAAGATGTATATGCAGGGAGAAAGTTAGAAAAAAATGGTTTTTATGGACAGTATAGATTAAGGGAATTTAAGAATAACCATAACTACTGGAGTCTGATAGAGTGCTCCCAAGGGGCTGTACCAGGATTCATTGCCTTTATTAACCCGAGATGTCAGGTCCTGCCCTGTGTAGAATCATTTTGGTCTTTGGGAAACTGGATTTTCCTGAGTCATCTTATGACCAACATGAGATTCATGTCAAAGTCCCATGGCAAGTCCTGAAGAAAGAAACGGGAATGAGTCAGACCTGACAAACAGCTCTTTACACCTCTGAAGCGGCCTCTGAATTCCAGAAAAGGAGACAGCCCCAATGTGTTCTCAAGGTCTTATCACAGAAACTAATTCACAGGTGACGTGGAAGCTTGCACAATGCCTGCTAAATACTGAGAAGGGCAGGAGAATTCAGGAGTGGTGGCTATGCAGCTGCATGTTGCTTCTTGAAGCCTGCAACAAAAAGGCAGACTGAAGAAGCTGGGGAAAATTCTAGACCAGACTTAAATTATATATGGTTTGCAGAACACACTTGACCAATTAAACAATTTGTTTGGTCTGCCAGGTGCTCGGGAGACAGTGTGGCATTTGGATCAGTAGGTGCCTGAGAGTTTCCATGGCTTCCACCAGCTACTGCAGGTGAGGTGTCCTCCCAGCCAGCACATCCACACCTCTCAGCTGTGCGGCTGCCAAAACCAGTGTGGTGTCACAGTCAGTGGAGAGGCAGATAAGAGGCAACATAGATGAGAAGACAAGGATGCTGGAAGACCAGGGTAGTGATAGAGGCAGCGCTGGTAAGGCATGACAAAAGGTGCAGTTTGAACTTGCTAAGCCTACCCACCTAACTGCTGCAGTGAGGCGTTCCAGGCCAAAATCCTATCGTATGAGGGAAATCGGGCTGAGTCACCAAATTCATTCCTCTGCTGTTTCATGCATCACACCATGCAATGCCTGATAAAGTCTGCTTTGTTTGGTTTTGTCTCAGGAGTTCCCATAGGGAGGCTCTTCCAGGCCCTCCCTTTCTAATAGGTATAGTCATTTTCTGCTGCTTATTTATAGCTACTTTGCCCTTATACTTCAATCTTCCCTTATCTCTCAAAGTTCTTCGCTCTGCCTGTTGATGTATCAACACACAACTCTTATATCCACTCTGGCTTCACTTTGCAGGCCGTACAGTCTAACCAACAGTTCAGCCTATCTAGGAAAGCTGAGTTGCAAACACAATATAATCAGAGTCTTTCAAATGGCACCTAAAAAACCTGTAGACTTTTTGGTATTTTTCATTCAGAGTATTTAACCAGTGTCAATCCTTCCTAAGTCCTTTTGCAGTGAAGCGTGTTCTTTGCTGCTCTCTTTGCTGGAAGGATAGGAATTTCAAGCCCACAAATCAGTAAGACTTCCATATGCTTAGAGTTGGGCATGTGCATAACTGTTTTTCTGGATCAAGATTAGAGTTCTCACCACTTGACAAGATTCAGCTTGCGGTTTGTGAAATGCTGCCAGTTTGTCTGGAATTAAAGATTTATATAAAATATCAATGTAAAAAAAAAAAAAAAACGCAATTCCCTCTTTCAGGTTTATGTGTACTGCATTAATTAATAGCTGGTTAGGAAACATGAAGGACACGGTGCAACATTGCTTGTATCACACTCCATGTCATGTGAGAGCTGATCCATGTTTCCAAACTCACAACTGTCTGTAGGCAAAACCAATATGGGAAGGGGCAAATAAAGGTGCAGATATGCTATTTCCAGTGTCACGAAGGGGCAGCACCTCTTGGTCTCTGAATGTGGCTAGTATTCAGTTTACTCTGCTTTCATGCATCGTGATGCTTTTTCTGGGGATAAAATGTTGTACAAACAATTATACAGGAGCTTAAATGGAGCAGTAACAATTTTTCGTGGCCTCTGTATTACTGATTTCCAGCCTGCAGTGACCGACACCAAATTTTATTTGTATGGATCCTATAGAAATGTCCGGACAGGAATTCCTGGTTTAAGTCGACTGACCCCCAAAGAGTACTGAAGGACTGACAGGACTCTGGGATGACAAGTGCAAACCCAAAGCTGCAGCTTTTGCTCAGCAACACAGAAGTGCGGTGAGAAAGCAATACCGCCAGCCCTTCCGCAGGGCTGAGCAGTGGGAGAGAAGCACGGGTGAGCGATCACTGCGGTTCGGCAACGGGGGCCGGAGGGCTGCGAGCCGGGCTGCAGAAAGCAGCGCCCGGGCAGCGCTGGGGCGGGCGGCCAGCGCCCGCAGGTGCCGGGGGTCAGCCCGGCGGCGGCCCCGGG